>OOFC01018202.1:0-10422 GCA_900323345.1 Pseudochromis fuscus
GCTTGCAACAAACCACCCTCATGCAAATTTTTATCGTTTGGCAGCGCTATTTATTATTGCACCTTAACATGCATTTCTTATCCAATTATTCGATTAATCGATAGAGTAATCAATAGATTATTCAATTACTAAAATATTCGTTAGCAGCAGCCCTAGTTTGATTATTTAGTCTCGCTAATAGAAGAAGTGTCATGTTTTTAACAATCCTACAGTTTAATATATTCTGAAGATTATGTATTGCGTCACTAAAATCTGTCAGGTGATTGTACTGATGCATTATCGGTTGTGAAAGGGTGACTAAGGGTGGCACTGCACAACAATAGTCTTGTTTTTAATCTAGATATGTGAATATGTAATAATACAGCCACATGCTGTCCTGCTCCTGTGGGACAATCCTCAGTGATTCACACTAATGCTGATTGTGACCCTCAAACCTGAGACAACAGGGACTCGTTAGGACCACTCAGCATTTTCCTTCCAGATGTCAGCTCATCACCGTGCGTTCACAATAATTTCCCCAAGGGGCCTCCATGTTGGGAGTGTAAATGACTGAATGAAAAAAAGCTGTTTTTCTGCTGGCGAAGTCTATTCATAGCCATGGTCACAGGTGTGTTCATCTGTCAATGTGTCGCTGCTTTATCCCACTATACAATGACATATCATATATCTAATGTGTGTGTGACATTTGAGAGGACAGGTGTAAAAATTATTTCTCGTGTCCAGTCCTGTTTCACTATGTGGGTCAGTGGGCTATTACATTATCATACATTTATAGATACACTATGACTCTTCCCTTAAACTTGATATACAACACTAGATTGGATTTTGACCATCAGCAATCAAATGCACCAACGGGCCTCCATTAATAAACCTGCTTGTGGGGCGCAGAATGGGGCCAGTGTGTCAGCCAGAGTCAGTCCAGGCGAGCTGGAGCCTTTCCTGCAGCCTCCCCCCACCACAGCTCTGCTTTCTGTCCAACCTGGATCATATGCCTTTAATAGTGTGTAATCTCTCACGGGGTTAGATTTATGTTCTCCCACTCTGGAGTCAGGGCCACGGGTATTTGGGAAGAGTGAGCAAATGCTCCTGTGGGAAGACATGATCAACCTTCTGTAAATTTGTGTGAGAAAAACTTCAAGCAGCGCACCTATACATGTCCTCTAAACATAACTATGCTGTACTTAGTAAGTATTCTAAAGTGAACTCATTTTTCATTTTTACCTCTCCTTTTTTGTGCACTGCCCAAGACCTTCAGGTTATAAATAACACTGCACAGGTAAAATAAAAAAATAACAGATGTGGACAGCTTGGCCATCAGCCTGCGGCTTATATAACCATCCTGAATGGCTGTATTGTGCCAGTTTGTTCCCTGTAATTGTTGCTGAGATGGTTGTGTGAAGCTCTGTATTGTGTTAGATGATGGAATTTGTGCGGAGACAGAACACATTTGTTGAGCTTATGAAAGACCAGTGCGCTCCCTGATGTATGATATCTCTCTCTCCGGTGGGTCGATATTGCTCATAACGCTGATACACTGGCGAGCTCCTCAATAAGCTGCTGTTGTGTCCACTGCAGCCTCAAGGCAAACAGGACATATTAGCTCTGGGAGGGGGAGACAAAATGTAAATGTTGATATTTATGTCTTACTTATTTGTTTGAGACATCTGATGTTTAAATATGAAACTGAAAAGCTGTCAGAGAGCACGAGCCTCATCAACGACATAATCCAGCTGGACTGATGCTGGAGACTGAACACTGCTGCCCTCTTGTGGTGAAATAGCAACACTATCTTGTAAAATCAGTCACTCATTACGACAGAGATATTTTTTTCTGGATATGTTTTTCGGGTTTTTTTGATATGATCCCATCCTCTGATTTTGTATGAATAATAAATGAGGTGCAAACACTTGTAAAGTGCCTTGTAGACATAAGCCAAAGTAAAAAGGATGTATATGCATAACATGCTTAGTGGAGGTAATAACTTTCATGTGAGCAGGATTAACAACAGTCATGCTAACAGCTCCATGAGGCTGCACTCAGGCACATCCATGCTTTGAGATAAATGTTAACATCAGTAAGCTAAAAACCTATCGACGATGTTTAGGTGGTGTCATTTCTCTATCATGTTCAGTATTTTAATCTGATGTACTAGTATGCAAATATTTACCATTAAACACAAACTACTAAGTAGCAGAACAAAAGGCCAGGTGATGACACTGGTTTGTCACTGGTTTGGATCAAGCTGACATGTCAACACCATAAACTGTACATATAACTGGTGTAATAGTCTTGATGGCCACTAGATGCTGGCTCCAAAAAACTACAGTTGACTTCATTTCAAAAATCCCAATTTTCTATCATGAAATATTCAGTCAATACATTTTCACCACAAGTCATTCTGATGTCAACTGAAAATCATTTCACCATTAAATAGATATTGGGCTTCAAAAAGAAGAAGATTGAGAGGTGTGGCTAGTTTGATTGACAGGTCAGGTCTCCAATGAAACTAGACCAGAACTCCAGTCTCATACACATTGGGCTGCGACCTCAGGTTCAAAGGTTAGACCCGCCTCCTCACTCCTCCCTTCATATTCAAATATGGTCACTTCTTGTTCCAAACAACCAACATGGCAATGTTCAAATACCAAACTCCTGGCTTCAAAATGTGAGTCCACAGACCAACAGGTGATGTCATGTTAGTTTCTATATACAGTCTATGGTCAGGACTTAGTGTTGTAAAAGACTTGTCACCTCTAGAACCACACTGGCAGCTAAAGATTAATACAATATCAAATTTCTTGGAAGGCATTTTACCACTGTATTTTCCACACTATAGGGTGCACCTAAAAGCCTTTAATTTTCTCAAAAACCGACAGTGTGCTCCATCTAGTGGATGGATAACACAACCCCAGCCACTACAGTAGTTTCTATTCTATGCGCTTTATAATGCGGTGCGCCCTATATATGAAAACAGTTTTAAAATACACCAGGCTTGCTTGGGAAGAAGCCTGATCCCCTCAGTCATAAAATTTCTAAACAGAAGGGGGCGCTGAGTGTACTTTGTTTATTGTATTTGTATGTTGTTTCTGTGGTATGTTGTCACTGTGATTTTTTTTTGTTGTCAAACGTGTGCTGTGTGCGTGAAAACGAATTTCCCTTTGGGGACAATAAAGTCTAAAGTCTAAAGTCATTCACTGAAGGTGCGCCTTATAGTGCGTAAAATACAGTACTGAACATCCGAGAGCACAAACCCCCCCAAGAAATAATTTAGCTGAAGAGCTGCTACAGAGTGAACACTGTGGCCCTCTTGTGACGATGTAGCAACATTATCCTGTTAAAACATTTGTCCAGTATAACAGATAGGGATTTTCTATGATTTCTGGATTGTTCAGACAGGATCTCATCCTCTGATCTTGGCTGAAATATTATTAATGAATAGATCAAATAGAATGATAGATAACAAATAGATAGATAGATAACTTTTAATTCCCTGGGTAATACCCAATTTTAGTAACAAACAAACAAACAAACCAACACAGACGACCTTCTTCGTGGTGTTAATAAAGGTGCTCCTGTAAATTTGCAGACTGCAGTATATTCTTCTTTTTTTAAGTCAGTCTTGACTTTCTCAGAAGAACAAATGAAGCACTTAACGTCCTAATCCAAGCCAGCGCACTGAGCTTAACCAGGGGAATGTTTTTTGTAACGTCAGCTGACAGCTCATATACATCACCGCAAGCAAATTTCTGGACCTGAAACATTAACTGGGATGTTCTATGCATCAGCTCGTTCTTAATGGTATTTCCTGTGAAATTCTAGCCTTTGTCGAATACAGCTGATAAATAAATCAGGGATGGTTGTATCTTGTGAGCACCACACAGTCCTGATGAGCTAAGAGGTCACTGGATTAATGGTAGAGGCAGTAGTATTTATAAGCCTCTAATGCCTTTGATGTTTCGCTTAATGCAAGCATCACGATGAAGGACGTACATCTATTACCACAGGGTGATGAATTTATTTGGCTGTGGGGGGATTTCGTTCACCTTACTTCACTCTCAAGGCTGAGGTCAGGATTTAAGTTGCTGCAGGTGCCTTGAGATAAAAAGAAGAAGCTGTGTCATTAAGTTCACTGATTCATCGATGGTTTGAAACAAAGAGGTTATTGTGATGCATTGTGATTATTGTGCTCATATGCTGCTGACGATTCATCTGTCCTGCTACTTTCAAATTACTGCAGGGATTTAATGAACTTTTTTTGTTTAAAGTTTAGACTGTGTGTAGAAATAAATGAAACAAATGTGTCTCAAAAATGAAGCCAATACAAAGTGAAAAAAGGTGTAATACCCATGATGGCCACTAGATGCTGGCTCCTAAAAACTCTACAATTGACCTCAAATTCAAAAACTCAGTGAATACATATTTTCACAACCTGAACTCCAGCTTTACACACATTTCGCAGTGTCCTCAGGTTCAAGGGTCAGCCCCGCCTCCTCACTCCTCCCTGTTTATCCAAATATGGTCACTTCTGGCTCCGAACAACCAACATGGTGGCGCTCCAATCCGAAGCTCCTCCCTTCAAACAGTCCAGTGATGTCACGTTAGCTTTGTTCATTTTTGAAACTGTTTATGTTTTAAAGTAACTATGGTAACAGGTACTTTAGTAGTTACTGATGTTCTTGAAAAATAATACTTTGTATCAAAACAAAACAAAATCACCTTTGTTGTTTAAACCATTACGAGACACACACACACCACCTGTTTGCATGTTTTCTCTTTAGCAGCGTCGTGTCGTCGAGGTTACATGTCTGTCCACAGATTTGACCCATGTGACCTGGCGGAGCGCCCGGTAAGACAGTGCCACCCTCTGCCAAGGTGACCTGTCACCACAGGCTTTCATACAGGCCTGCCATGAGTCTTGTGTTGCCCAGGGGAGCTGTAAAAGTGTTAACACCATGCTCGCTCGGAGCACTGGTATTAGGGAAAGGTCTGGTTACAAGAATAGCCACCTGTTCCCCTCTGGTCTGGGATGACTGCCCCGACTGTCCCCAAGGACCCCCCCATTCCTACCACAGCCACCGCAGACACACACTGACAAGAGCTGCACAGCAAAACAAACACACCACTGTGGTCCGGAGTCAACCCTTCATTTGTAGATTGCCACTCAAAGTGGGAATCTCCCACAGGCCTCCAACAGACGACCACTTCCAGTAAGAAACCTGCTTCAGTCAGAATCAATCTGGATTTCAAGTTCCCCAACCAATCCGACCTCCAAGCTCTCAAACAGATTCAAAGTGCGGGGCATGGAGCTAAAAAAAAAAAGATACTTAGCATTTAAAATGAAAGTTGCCTTTATTGTCTTACCAAACACAAAAATAAATTGAACAGTTTGTTTACCTGGTCTAACATAATCTGAGATCTGTCAGCATTTCTGGCCTGCTAGCTTATTACTGATGTTAGTTTTCATATAACAATTATAATCCTCATCTCCTCTCCCGTTAGCATTTCACTTGTTTCTTATCTGACTTAAAAGAAAAGTAAACCCATAGTTTAAACATTAGTTTGGAAGATAGATTCTGACAAACTAAAGATTCATGGGAAAATCATTAGTTATTCATCATCAATCTGGAACATACACTGTATATAGAAAGGATAAAGCTAATGTACCATCACCCGGTGGTTTGTGGAGTCATGTTTTGAATCCAGGATTTTGGCATTTGAACATCGCTATGTTGGTGGTTTGGGGTCAGAAGTGACCATGTTTAGATATGATGGGAGGAGTGAGGAGTCTGACCCTTGAACCTGACGACACTGTCTAATGTGGATGAGACTGGAGTTCAAGCCTAGTCTCATTGGTTACCTCTGTTTGAAGTCTAATATTTAAGTGATGAAATGATTTTCAGTTGGACCAGATCACTGAGAAGAAGAGTTGACTTTAACTAATGACATCACAATGAGTTGTGGAAAAAATGCATTGACTGAATATTTCAGGATTGAAAATGACCATTTTTGAATTGAAGTCAATCAGAGTTTTTCTGCCTCACTCTTGAGCCCCAGTTGCTTCGTCCATTTCTATAATCAGCCAATGGTCATGACCCAAAGTTCATGACCTTAGGTGAGCGTCAGGATGTAGATGGACTGGTAAACAGCAAGCTTCACCTTATGACTCACCTCCCCCTTTACCACTTCAGGCCATCACTAGCTTTAGGCCAACGAACAATTAAATAAAGGAAAAAAAATGCTTTGTATTGTTAATAGAGTAATAGTTAATTTCCCGTGCTTTCAGTTTCAGTTTTAAAACACTGTACGGTAGATTTATCACTATGACTGTTACGCTGCAACTTTTCATAACACAGAAATACTTTTGTTATTACAACATTAAAATATTACAAGTACTTTAAAAATGTTTCATTGAACCAAGGATCATGTATCATTGATCCATATCTAGCCAAACAGCTAGTTCTGTTTATTTTAATTGGGATGTCGCAACACTGAAAAGAATGGTCGCAGCCAATGAGCTGTTTACACACACACACACACACACACACACACACACACACACACACACACACACATACAGGCTACACTGGCATTGTGGGTAATAGGTGGCAGATTTGAACAAAAATAACAATGTTTGGGATTAAAATAAATACATTTTTTTCTTTACTGAATCAATTTTGAAGCTTGAATTTGATTTTTTTTTAAAGAAACCTGAGTGGCTGCTGTCACACACAAACACACACAGACACACTCATCCTGTTTTACGTGGACAGCTGCGACAACACACAGACGTAGACCGAACCTCTGGCGGATGAAGCTTCGGCCTAATTGTTTCCATTTACCTTTGAAAAATAAATCCCGCGCGCTGTGTTTATTTTATGCATGGTGGCTGATTATAACGTCACCGGTGAGTAATGTATATTTAGATGACTGACTGGAGACTGAAGACGGATTTCCTGTGAGTTTTTTCTTATTTATTATCTCAGTCCTGTAACAGTGTCATTAAGCTGTTTGTCAAATTCAATTAAGGATATTTTATTGGTTAATTGTTCAGCTGTTTTTCCAATTCAAAGTCACTTACAAGTCTAATAAATATTTAATCTGTGCGTTTTTAATGGCACGCAGTGTATTTAATCTTTCTGTCATCGCTGTGTTTCTGTCTGGAAAGTATTATTTGGGGGGAAATGACCCCACCTTTGTAAACCACCACACCTTGTTTCTTTCTTTTTCTACCTCACGAATGAAGGATCCTGCTGGTGACAGGTCCAGGATATTTACCCTGTGTCTAAAAATCCAGCCTTTTAAATCCCAGTACTGACTATTTCCTGATGTCAGAGTGACACATTTTAATTCTGTCAATCCTCTGTGGTTTGTGGGCAAATAAAAAAAAAATAAAAAGCCAAGGTGTGAGGGAAAGGGAGCAGTCGCTTTTAGATTCCAGGACCTGCAGCCAATGTCATCTTCACTGCAGCTGTTGGTGGAGGCCGTCCTTTATAGCAGATTACCTCACCATAACCGGGTTATGAAAATATCATCAGTCGTTATGCGTGTGCGTAAGGACAGAGGGAGGCGCTTCACTCGGTGCTAAATCGAGAGGAGTGATATCGTAATGATCGTGTGTCACTGTAAGAGTTAGAAAGTACACACACAGATGATTATGTCTTCTTTCATTTGTTTCCTGCACAGTCCAAACAGTGTATTGTTTTTGTAATATTAATCTGCATTATGTAATAACAACCTGACAGACTAATCAAGGGACATCTATGAAGTTTCCTTCCTCCACTTTTGACTCCCCGGCTGAAAAGTCCATGTCAGTCCAATTTTCTTTTCGCACTTTCATTTTCTTTTCTAAAATGTTGCAGCTTCAAGCCAAAATGTTCCACACAGCACTTTGAGAAACAGCTTGTTCACCAGAGCAGAACGTGTAGAGAGGGAGTCTCTGAGGGTCCCGGTTACTCTCTGTACCGAGCTAAAAAAAAAGAAAAACTGATTTTTTTTTTTCTCTAAATTATCTTCCAAGTTTTCCAGCGGCTGTCAGGAGCAATTATGGCTCCTGACAAGACAGAACTGGAGAGAAAGGAAGAAAAAGCAAAGTGCCCAGGAGTGATACTCACATCATAGACTGTGTGTAGCATGGACAAGGCTACGTGATGTCACCTGTTCGTTTGTGCACTTGCATTTTGAATCCAGGAGTTTGGACTATATTTATAGTCTAGGCCAGTGGTCCCAAACCCCCGGGCCGGGGCCTGGTACCGCTCCGTGAGGCATTTGTTACCGGGCCGTACAGAAAGAACAAATAATTGATATAATTTCCATTGTATTGATTTTATTAGAGTCTGAAAGACGTTTTATTTGGAAAATCAACCAGATTCTCTCCGACTTAACTTTCGTCTGTGCCTCTTGACACGTCAATACACTTCACGTGATCAGATACCCCAAAATATAAGTCCGCAAACTATGGAAAATGAGTAAAAAACAAACGTATTTGGAGAGTTTCTTTGGTTTTTTTGTGGAGAGTTTCTTTGCAATGCGTAAACATTCGTTTTTATGCCATTTGTGTCATTTTATTTTTGCTGTATTGATCTGCCACACCTTCAAGGCCGGTCCGTGGTGCCCAAAAGGTTGGGGACCCCTGGTCTAGGCCATACTGCACTACACAAAAGTTCATATTTAGCTCATAATGGCCGTTTATTCAGTCCCTTATTTCATCCTCAGTCTGAAACAGGCTGATTTGACTGCTTTAACTTTTCAACAGTCCACTGTCCTCTGATTGGCTAACATCAGGGGGAGTGACAGGAAGTGGAGCCTGATTCTCCAACAGGTGACTGTAACCAAACAAAGTAACTTCCTTGACTGGAAACTCAGACTTTTCAAACCAGCGTGAACATGTTTGAGTCTGAATCTGATCCAGAATCTGAAGCAGACAGAACCACATTCACCACCAGAACAATCACAGCAGGAAGTCTGTGTTTGGTAAATATTACACCCACTAGCAGCTGAGTGTGGAAGATAACAATGGATTCAGTATTTTAATCACAAGCTGGATGTAAAATGTTTTCTGTGTACATCCACATTCATTGGGGTATGTGTGGGAAATACTGCTGTCGGGAAAATACTGAAGGTAATGTGACAAATGTGGCAAGTAGTACTGTACGGTATCTCTGTGCGCTAACGCTTATCTATATGCGGCAGTACATGAAATATAGAAATCTAATGACATTCAGAAGAGGAGAATTGAAGATCGCATTCAGTTACTATAGGAACCGTGATCTTTGTAAAAAGCAACGGAAAAGGACATATTTTGTACGTCAAGCTGTCAGCCTCCGAACACATTTCTGTATTTGTGTTGTGATGTTTTCACCAAGCTCTAGTCTGAGCAGTTTTCTCTCAGAGATCATTGAAACATGACTTTACCTCATGATCTGAAACTTTGTCCAGCATCTAGTGGCCATCAGGAGTATTACACCTTTTTGCACTTCCCCCATTTGGCTCATTTTTGAGACCTGGCTGCTTCATCCACTTCTAGACACAGCCTATGGCCCCTCGGTCTGTTCAAAACACCCAAGGAACAAATACTTCAATATTGATCAGAGATCTCACCAGAAAAAAAAATCATGAATGATTTGTTATGTGCTAATAGTAAAAACATTTAAACAAGATAGTGTTGCTATTCCACCACAAGATGACCGTTGGTGGTGTTACACCTAGACTATGTACAGTCTATGATTTAGACAAAAAACAAGGAGGCATATGACAGTTATGCTGCGAGGAACTACCGTATTTTCCAGACTATTGAGCGCACCTGTCTATAAGCCGCTATTGAATTTATTTGGACAGTTTCATGTGGTCCACACTGACCGGGTCTGATGTGACGAGGCTAAATGTATCGGGGGCACAGCCTGGCCAATCAGACCCTCCTACATTCTGTTCGAATGCAGAAGGGTCTGGCACTGGAGGCATTGCCAGTCTTTTCATGAGCAAACTTTGGGACGGACCAATTACATGCCCCTGTTGTTGACGCGTCATACTCAGAAGCCGGAACAAGCTTCTCCCAAATCAAAACATTGAAAATGTCGGACATGGCTGCCGTATGAGTGTTTGCTCTAGCTTCGGTCTATCTGAACCGAGTGCGCAATGATGCCTCGTATCCGTAAATTTTTAAGAACAAAATCGACAGCTGTCATTAATGTTAGTCCTCTCTCCTCCGTTTGCCATAGCTCCACTCGTTTGTTTTCGTGGTGCGGCTACACGCGCGAGCGTCTCACACTTTGTGCGTCACATTCGACTTCTGTGATTAGTTCCCTCTCAGCTTGCTAAGCCCGCCCTCGAAATGAGAGACAGCGGTGCAGCTCCAGGCCCTCACGTCTTTGTAAAGTATTCTTTCAAAGCGTGTTGGGCCTGGTTGATCAGGTAAGCAAAACTCCC
>OOFC01018205.1:0-19899 GCA_900323345.1 Pseudochromis fuscus
CCTCAACTCGGCTCGACTCGCCTCGGTTGCGTTTCCAATACAGAAAACAAGTCCCTTTTCCGTGTAGCCATCAGGTGAAGGAGGAGAAAGTTGATGAAGTAATCTTCAGAATTCTACTGTTGTGACATCACAGAAAGCAGCTTGAAGAGTGTTTCGGGTGAGAAATGAGTTGTTGTTACTTCAAATATGTTGTTGCAGTGATGAGGCAATGACGGCAGGGAAACATTTGCACCTGCAAGCTAACAGTCTGCACGGTTATAGTCAGCATAACAAGTTTCTACTATGTGGGGAAACACTAAATAGATTGGTTCAATGTACAATAACAGCGCTTTACTGCAACGTTAAAATCTTATTTAAAAACTTCAGCTGAAAAAAAACATGAGCTCTGACCATAGACTATATAATCTTTATATACAGTCTAGGGCTCTAACCACCCGGTAGGTCGAACAGCTGATGGAGGTTGTAGCTAGAGCTCATATCTCCGAAAACATCGGAGCACGGTTTTTTACACCTGACTGAACAATGACTCCTGAATCTTTCCTTCTAGATGATAGTCCAGCTACAGGCACAGGGACTCTGGTTGTCACTTTATTGGATGTGAATGACCATCTCCCAGTGATCAAGCAGAGAAAAGTCAGTCTATGTAGCAAAAACCCCCTTCCTGTCCTCCTGGATATAGTGGACTTAGATGGACCCGGTCATGCTGGGCCGTTCACTGTGGAGCTTCAAGGAGAGCACAGGATCAACTGGACTGTTAACACCAACTCTACAAGTAAGAGGACTCACTAACAGCATATGCATCAACTTCTTCAAAGCTATTTGATCTGTTTTTCAGCTCAACATGAGACACATATGTAACAAATATTTACTTATAACTCAATCTAAGCACTTCTTATTCATCCATTCTGCTTTTATTCTAGGTGATGTGGCAGCTCTGGCCCCTAAACGACACTTATCTCCTGGCGACTATTATGTGCTGATGCGCATTTATGATGTCGGCACTCTTTACCAAGACAGTTCACTCAGTGTAGAGGTCTGTCAGTGTGAAGGGGCCGTCTCTACCTGCTTCATCTCACATGCTGCCCCTCGTCTAGGCACCACTTCTCTCGCAACCTCAGTTCTGGGAGCAGTTTTTGGTCTTTTGTGTACGTAACTCGTTTGTTCAAAATTTGTTTCACTTCATTTGTTTTTAGTCTTTTAAGAATTTTCTTTTTTGTTCATAGTGCTGCTCCTGCTCCTACTGCTGCTACTGAGGAGGAGGAGGAGGGTGGAGAAGGATGGACCTCTTCTTGAAGATCTACCCAGAGATGATGTCTTTTACTACAGTGAGGAGGGAGGAGGTGAAGAGGACAAGGTAGAAACGCTGTTGTCTGGATGTCTTTTTATTTGATCTTTTTTTTAATTAAATTAACTTAAATTTAATTTTTTTGATTAACAGACTAGAGTAGAGGTTGGGATTCAGTCAGGGGAAAAAAAATCCTCATCTGTTATTGTGGGTCAATGTTTTCATAAGTTAGTGTTGCTATTCTACCACAAGAGGGCAACAGCGTTCAGTCTGCACCATCACAGCTGGATTATGCCTTGGCAGAGGGTGCACTCTCTAGTTTATGATTGTAATCAGACATGATGCTCATCACTCATGTAATCTAAAATTATTTTGCAATAGATTTGTTTTATTCAAAGTGACTTTTGTCTGAAAAAGTTTTGTTTTTGCTCCAAATGCGCATAGTGAGGATAGTCACACTGTAGGAGCTGTGGGTATAGCTCAGATCATGGAACGCACATGCAGTCTAGATGAGGACGAAACCATCAGGTGGAACAACCAGGCTGAACTTCCAACGATAGCTTGAAGGTGGTCGTGTATGTGAGAAGAATGGCTGGATACACAATCAGTCCAGTGGGAGATACTGGGGGAGACTGTGCAGGTAGTTTAATAAACTAATATCTGTCAGAGGTGAGAGGCTTGTTGAGGATAACTGGTGGCAGAAAGAAAACAGGACACACTGTGCTAGTGATGCAACACTGTGTGTGATCTTACATTAGTGATAAAAGTAGGGGGTGACTCAGGTGAAACGTGACACCCACTGAGGACTCATGGAAGTAATGATTACATGACACCATGAGAAATGTAAACAGTGAATCACACTAAAGTTTAAGGTACGTTTTGTTTGGATATTTTTTATGTCTGGTTGTTCCAGCAAATGATTGTTGCCTGTTTTTTTTGGGTTTTTTTTCAACAGGACTATGACCTGAGCCAACTCCACAGAGGACTTGATAGCCGGCCTGAGGTCTTCTGCACTGATGTGCTTCCTACTGTCCAGACCCGCCCAGGCTACCGCCTACAGATCCAAGAAAATGAGGAGATTGGAAAATTCATTGAGGATGTGAGGATGTTAAGAAATATATTCAGTGTGTTTACTAGAATATCTTTGCTATTACTACAACAATTCCTGAATGTTTCTACTCTATGTGTCCTGTAGAACCTGTGCGCTGCTGACGGTGACCCCACAGCTCCTCCGTACGACTCTCTGCTGGTGTTTGACTATCAAAGCACAGGCTCTGGGGCAGATTCGCTCAGCTCCATCAACTCCTCAGACTCTGATGAGGAGCAGGACTTTCACAGCCTGGGTCTGTGGGGACCACGTTTCAGCAGATTGGCCGACCTGTACCGAGCGGGGAGGGTGGAGGATGGCGACGACACTGAAACACTGCCAGGAAAAACAGAATGGGTCTGACATGCCCTCATGTATTTATAGATCCTCTAAGTTTTTATCCATCTGCCCAAGATTCTCAGAGTGTTGTGTGACCTCTTTCTGTGGCCTGTCTGACTTTTCAGGGTTTGTGGAGGAGGGAGATATTTATAATCTGTACATGAATCATTTTTTGTGGGTTTTTTACACAAGCTTTTGACTGAAATCTGTATTTTCAAACTAAAATACATTTAACATGATGTCTCTGAATGTTAGTACTTGTCCCATTATTTATCTGTTACATGTTTTATACCAGTTTTAATTCTTCACAAATAAAATGTGTTTTCATTTGGAAACATGGTAAGTACTCTTTTATTATATAAACTATATTTTGGTACTTGTACTGTATGAATGGGAGGATTACAGCAGAGGATATAATGGATTTCATGCTCTCTCTGAGAGTGAGTAATACAACTGGAAGCCCGAGTATAATCTTAACACGACTTGAAGATGAAAGCAGTCCTCTGATGCTATAGTAAGCCCTGCCTACACACGGATAAGCTCTTTAGTCGTGGCCAATGATCTCCCTGAATCACTTTGTCAAGAGTGAACTTTAATCATTCATTATCATCCAACTCAAGTGAACTTTGACCCTCTGGATTTACACTGCGCTGAACAGTTTAACGTATCTTATTCCTTATTTCACTTTGAAGACATTTTCTGTTGCCATGCGGTCCTGTGGATAAATAACTTAAAACTTTGCGACATCTGGGGAAGGTAGGTGGTCACAGACTGTAATAAACTTGAAACAAAGCTGTGTGTGTGTGTGTGTGTGTGTGTGTTTGTGTGTGTGTGTGAGAGTTGGACAGCTCTCTCAATTTTCCAACAAGGAAATGTTTTTCTTCCACAACAGATGACACAGAATATGTTTCAGGAGGGGCTGTACCATGTGTTTTTTAAGGAGACACCCTCAACCCGCCCCCCAACCCCGGTGACCAATAACGGGGAACTAAATAACGCCAGGATTCACCGCTGGTTCGGTTCTGTGGTGAACACTAGACTTTTAGTCACTGGGGTAAGATGCTATGTTCTACTACGCGTCCTAAGTACTGACTGATGTAGTGCTTTTGTTTAGTTTTTTTAAGCATTTGAACAAACCTCCTGCTACACACTTTCCCCTCAGGTGGTTCAAGTCCTCAGTGCCTCAGTTTGCATATTAACCACTGTCATCCATGCGTGTGTGAGCTACAACTGCTCTGTCTCCATGATGTCACCCGTATGGTCAAGCTTGTTTGTGAGTCCACATCTGGTTCATGTGATACATCCTCGATTTTTGTCGATTGATAGAGAAAGAGCGAGACAAATAGTGGATCCTAACAGTTGGTGTTGTTACAGTATGTGGCTGCTGGGTGTCTGGTGATGGAGGTTCAGAGGAAAGCTAATAAATTAAAGGTAAACAGCTTGTGTAATAATGTCTTATGTGAATTCTTATTTGCTTCTGAACAGAGGTGCTTAATTTTATATTCATAACAGATCATCACTTTGATGAGCCTGAACCTCTTCAGTCTGGTGTTTGGGTTTTCTGCTGTGCTCGCCAACAGTTTCAAACCTGCACACCCTGTCGCACTCAACTCATACCAACAGGTGATTCTGCAGCCCCACAAATACATTCCTGACTTTATTCATATGTTTTAAGATAAATGATCAGTAAGCCTACATATTGTTAACTCTTTCTCCCTCCTGCCTCCTCCTCCCCAGCGTGCTGGTTCATATGTTGCAAAGGCGAGCTCCATAGCGTTCACTGTACTGTGTTTACTGGCCTCTGTTTACATCATTTTCTTGTCCTGGAAAGGCCTGCGTCGCTACAGCCCTCCTCACACTCAGAGCTACAGCCGCCTCTCACAGGTAAATACAGTAGAAATGGATGAATGGAGTAACTATGGCCTAAGGTAGATTGTTTATCATTAACTCAGGGCATTTGGTCATTTCCAGTTAAAGTAATGCCAGTGTGAATTAGGAATATATTTAACTCAGTCTGCTGATTTGGGGAGATTTAATAAACCAGAAATAATGCATGTAACATTTCCCCCTCAGATTATCATAAAGTGTTGGATTTGATGTTGTCTGGATTACTTTCTTGACAGGATCCCGATGACGCCAGCGGACCTCTGCTGGAGCATGTGGAATTAAATCTGTGAAGGCCTGAAATCACTGTTTGGATCTTATCCTGCCTGCACATCATTTGTAAACTTTAGTTACTGTCATTGTCATGGCACTGTATAGACTGTCTGTGCAATCCTGGGTTCATGCTGTTTTATGTTTGATGAAGGGATGACATGTCACCTGACTCAGTTTCTCTTCTTCTTTTGGATTCTCAGGAAAGTGAAGCTGTACTTAAACCTAAATAAAGCAGATGTGCGTCAGAAAAGCTGCACAATGATGTCAAACAAATACTGATGTATATAACAGATCACAATGACTTTTAAAACTGCAATATGATAATAATAAAGTTCTCATTCTAGTTTTGGTGGATGTTGTGACATTAATGCAGATGATGGACACTAGAGGGCAGCATTGCCAGATGTTTTTAATGCAACTTCAGTCTGATCCCCTCATACAGCTCATTGCAAAGCTGGAGGATGACTTTAATTTATTTATTTTAAATTTTGGTTTTCCAGGATCACATCATGACATCAGCTTGTCGAGTGAGAAGACTCTGTGTGATCTCCTAGAGGTGGAAACCATGTTTTCTGTCATCTGATAGTCACCGACTGTAAACAAACATTGTGAAAACTTGCAAAGATCTGTTCAGTTCTCCAGAAAAGTTCTTCCATCTGACATTGTTGTGAGCATCTTACAGTAGCATGAACTGTCCTAATCTCAACCTAAACCCAAGATTAAAAACCAAAAAACTAGTCCTCACAGTCACACAGTAATAGTACATAGAGTACAGACTTAGTGATGGGTGTGGTGTGTTTGAGCATTTCAGTGATGGAGGATTTCATTAAGAATATAACGCAAGGTCATACACTGCTCATGCACGCACACACACACACACTGACATGCACAAACAGACTTGTATGAGTGAAAAAAAAAAAATCCCAGTGCAGCTACTTTCTCACGGCATGTCGGGCTAACAGTTTCCAGCTGTTGCCTGGTTGGGAGAGCTGCTATGGGAACACACCGAGCCCAGAGACTAACATGGGATTAATTAGTGAATGGACATGGAAGTAGTACAAAGCAGGATGATGAGGTTGAGCGTCCTCACACAAACTGACAATCGATTCTTTTGGTAGAAATCACACACACCATCACAACTACTGTTTGTGTGTGTTTGCAGCCTCGACATGCTGCACTCAATGAGACGCCTGCATCTCCTGCCAGCAGCTAAACAAAGGAAAAATGTTCACTGTGATGTGAGTCAGCAGCTAACCGCGTGACATTTTGGCATGTAAATTGAAAATGGTTTAAGGGAAACTGTTTTAATGTGGTGGTGGTGATATCTTCTCATGTTTGGATTGTATCTTGGGTTTGAGTCCACGGGAAATCCTCTGTGGAGGGAAGTGACTGAAGCCTGGATGTGATGACTGGAGAGTGAGTGTGTGTCCGGAGGAGCAGGAAGTGGTGACGGCGTGGTGGGATTCCCTTTGATAAGCCAGACTGATACTCTGACCTGTCTGGCTGAGTGGCCCGGACGGATTTGATCTGTGTGAACCACTTAAAGGAAAAAAAGATAGAAAATAGACAAAAGCATCCTCTTGAGAACATTCATCAATAATTTATTTTCTTACTCTCAAGAACCACCACGGCTTCTCATCTTGAAAATTCATCATCAATTTCCAACAACACAGTTTTGAAAAATGTAAAGTTACTATACAAATTCTTAATAGAAAAAAGAATAAATTAACTGTGGAATTCAGGTTTGTTTTTTTTTATCAATTCCACATTTTTTTTCCTACAACACTTTTAATGTATTGTTACAGTTGAACAGAACTGATAAAATCGAGTTACATGCTCTATTGTCTGGTAGAGGAAGTGTTCTACTATTAAACTGTCTGTTAAAATAAGCTTCATTTTGCACATCTGGTATTGAATCTATTGATAACAATGAAGAGATGTCTAGATCCTACGTGACAAAGCAGTAACTGGTCATTTTGTAGCACCTGAAAGGGTTGTTACAATGTCAGAACTTAAAAAAAACAAAACAATACTGGTTCATATAAAATGGAACATTGTTAAAACAATGAATGTGAATGTTAAAAACCCCACAAAACCTAACAGTGCCCCTCCGCACATACAGGAAAAGACTGATAAAATAGTTCATTTCTCTTGGAGTATTACAAAAACCTCATACATTTGTATGGAGCACAGCAAATATGTTGTTTGGAACTACTGAGGGAAGGGATGTCACACTTTGTCACAACGGGCTCAGAGGTCAGATATTATAACAGGGTCCATACGGGGACTTTTTTTTTGAGGGGGGCGGGACAACACTATAGAGCAAAACGTGCTAATGTCAGCATGAAGAAGTTGTTCTTTGGGATCTTAATTTGTCAGTGGATCTGCGAGGCATGCACGGGATTGTGTCTTCAGGTTGGGTGAAGACTTCCAGAGAGAAAAGCAGGATCAAAGGTGAACACACTCATGAAGAAACAGTGATTGCTGGTTCTTATCCTGGAAAAAGATTTATCACATTTGACCAGGCATGGATGAGAAACTCTTGGAGAACCAACCATGCAGGGAGTGGGTTAAACCTCCTTACTGAAGTAGAACAGTACAACAACTGGTGGCTCATAAAGGAAACACAACACTATGAAGGACGGGGTGAGTTACGTACCGTTCCTCCCATGCAAAACAGCACGGTACACCTCGACTCGGTCTGAAGGATGCTATAGGATTGAAACTTTTCTCTCTGTCACTTCGATTTTTCCACATAATTTAAATAAAATGAACATTAATTCTGATTTTTGTGCAACAACGAAACGATGAGCATTATTTTGCAACTTAAACATTTGTCGACTTCATACAAAAACCAGATGTGCTTTTCTAACCCTGTTCTGAATGTTTGATTGTTGATTCAAATGTGTGAGAGAATCATTTTTTTCTCAGCTCTGGCTTATAGTTTCTCCTCTGCCCTGACAGTGTGGGGGTGTTAACTATTGGCAACCTGAAATCCATACATGTCTATATACTAATAAAAAGAGCACTGTCATCAAACACTAACGGCACTTCCAGCCCTCAAAGACACTGTTAATGTTGTGCTTTCAGACCAAAGTATGTGAAATAATTCCTATTTCACTCGATGCCAAATTAAGTTTGTTGGGTGTCCTCCTCTGGCTGCTATTTTACACAATGGCTTTAGATTGTGGGGATCTGATGGGGGAGGGGGGTGTATAGTTTCAGTACTACATTACAGTACAGGTGTAAAGCACCAATGTGTTTGGAACTAAAGTTCAGTCATGTTGCTTCTGTCACACTGAAGAGATTGGACAGAGGTCAAGGTGAGCAAGACACAGTGCTATAGAGGGACTGACAGATACTCAGAGAACCCGGTACAGAGCCACGACCAAAGGAGAAGAAGAGAGACTGGTGGTAGGAAAAAAAAACCATCAGGGTGAAAAGCTGGAATCAGAACGTTGTAGTAATTGTGACTTCCTGTGCCTCCATCCTCCAGCTCTGCTGATCACAATCCAACTCGTGGACCAACAAACTATTGTGGACAGAGAAATATGTCGTGAAGACCGTAAGACAATAAATAAACATGAATGATGAAGTCACTGAAGAAAGCATAGATTAATGCCAAATCCAATAACTCCAAATTCTCTCTGTGACGCTCGAATGATCTTTCACAAGGCTGCTGATTCAAACCAGTTCATAGACTTAGTACAATGTTTTGTTATTGCTATAGTCCTCATCAATATCCCAGATAGTATCATTGTGAATTCACTCTAGTACAATCGGCTGGCTCACTTTCCTGCACCTGCCCGGGGACTCTGAGTCAAATCCAGAGCTGTCTTTGGTTGTGGATTAAAATTTAGAGGAGTTGAATTTGTCATCCAAATGTTTGTGAATCTAGATTTGAATCTTTTAAAATTTTGCATAAATACAAAGGGAGAAATAATGAAAGAAGACAAACAACAAATAATGGGAATACTGAAATGCATTAACAGTATATTTGGGCCTAGAAATGGGTTTTTAAACTGGTGGCTCAAATCCAGCAGGTATCTTCTGATTGGGTGGCAGTGCACTGGAGTGAGTAAGGTCGGGGATGAGATATGAAACAGATCTTGGAGTGGCCTATGTTGCGTTTGGGTTACATGTGTGATATTTTTTTTCTGTGCTCTCTCTTCTCATCGCTCGTTTCCTCCCTCGTCGTCCCGCCGCTTGTGTGCTGGAGAGAGTGAGTAAAGAAAAGGGTTGTGTGTCTGTGGTGCTGTAGGGCAACAGTTCCAACAGCTGAGGTGGCACTTCTCAGTCTGTCCTGTGAGATCAGCCCCAATCAGAGCCCAGCGAGCGTGTCCCTGTTCAGCTGAGCTGTGAAAGGCAGGGCGTACAACAAAGAGGTGGTGAGATTCAAGGGAGGAGGAGGAGGAGGAGGAGGAAGGCTCATGTCCGCCGCTCTGCCAGTCCAGTGAGGGGCAGGGTTTTTGTAGGGCTTTAAGGATGAGGTTGTTGGTTGTCGATGGGTAGTAGTGAGGGACAGTGGAGAGGCAGTAGGAGAGGGCAACGGGACTTTTCTAGGCCCCTTATAGGAAGGTCTCAGACCAGCGTTCCAGGTTTGGCCTTGTCTTGTCCGTACCACTGCACGTCTGCCAGCTCTGAACACAGGGGGCTGCTGAGAAAACAGCTGTCACTGAAAGACCTGCAAAGGAAGACACACCACAGTCAGACTGGCTGCTGAGCTGTAAAAGGTAAATCCATCAAATAATACATGTGCATCTGCTGCTGAGCTTTTTGGTTTGTTTACAAAAGTTCTGTTACAGTACATGGTTAAGTCTTTGTATTAGTATTTCCTGTAGGGAGTGAGCCACAGAGCACATGCAAAGATCAGATACAGATACAGCCAGAGAGGGAGTACATGGCACACACACCTCCACCATCAAAGAGTGAGAAATGAGACATGAACCCTCCACATCAGGATGATATAAGTGAACATGTTGCCTGGCTTCGTAATAGTTTTTAGAGTTTATAAAAGAAAAGTGTGACTTGGAGTAAATTATCTACCCTGATGTCACAATAATAATAATAATAATAATAATAATAATAATAATAACAAGAAATGTTTGTTGCTGTGTTTTATCTTCCAATGCTACACTCTAGGTCGAGAGAACAGGGAGGCCGAGATCATAAGACGGTACCTCTATGCATCAGAGCTGGGCTGAGGGGGAGACTGACAGACGTCCTCAGTAGGAGAGCTGTCTGCTGTGCCTCTAAACCAGGAGAGAGGACACACACACAAGGAAAGGAGGGTTAGTATAGACAGGAAGACGGACAAGAGAGAAATGACACATATTAAGTAATAAGAAAATTTCCCACGAGGAAAGGTTACCAGAGGGCGTGAGAGGTCAGAGGAAAAAGTGAGAAAGATCAAACAAAAATGACATTAAGAACACAAACAGTAAAATAGGATGATTAATCAAGAGGAGAGATGATTTGATTCAAGTATGAAAAGAGATTAAAATGAACCCCAAATCACATAAAACCACTTTCAGGGGTTAGTTTAACGATGACGAACGATGTTAGCCGACACAGGCAGAACAGTCAAAGCGTGTGAGGGTGTAAAGAGTGAGCTTTGGACAAAGGAGGAGAGAAACAAGCCGAGCAGCCAAGATGGAAACCATCCTAAATTCACATGTGACTTCAAACATCTTGGCGCCCTGTTCGGCCGCTGTGTGTGTTGGACAGTGGTGGGGTGCTTACCCGCTCTGCCAGTTGAGGATGTGCTGTGGGCTACAGGGGGGTGTGGGTGTGGCTGCGTGTTCGCTGGAGGGCGTCATACTCCTCTGGCTGTGAGGGGATGCAGCTAAAGGGAAAACTCACAGTTAGTCAAACGCCACAAATAACACAGGCTACAAGTGAGGTGAAGGGCAGAGGAATTCCAACTATGCTTCACATGTGTGGGGGGGAGGGGGGCGTGGCTTCAGTGCGACAGTCACCCGCCTGGGGGTCCTGACACAAACACAGTCGCTTCATACACATTCAAACAGGCCTTGTTGGCGCAGTAGGCAGCGCGTCAGTCTCATAATCTGAAGGTCGTGAGTTCGAGCCTCACACGGGGCAATTTATTTATTTATTGATCTTCTCATGGAGAGAGTTTTATACAAAATAATAACAACCTTGCATGTACAGAGTTTTCAAACATCTCCCTATTCCCTCAAACATCCATACTACCCTGTAACTTGTACACAATATATAGGAAGTAGTCCAAGTATTTCATGTTTTATATTTTCACATGTTGATGTGCATGTTTAGCTAAGTAATGTTGATTTGTGTTAAAGCATCAGAAATAGACAAAGGCTGATTTTCATCCACCTTAAAGAAAAATGATTGGAGAATCAAAGCTTTGTTCACAAAGACTGGTTTTGAACTCTGCCTTGGTCTGTAATCAGAGCAATAAGGTTGGAAGAAATCAGCGTTACAACCACTAAACACCCAGAAAACCCACAGCTCAAGGCCTCGTTGGCGCAGTAGGCAGCGCGTCAGTCTCATAATCTGAAGGTCGTGAGTTCGAGCCTCACACGGGGCATGGTTTTTGCCTCTCTGAAAATGTGCTGGACACTTGCCTCCACAAAGGAAACAATGATGTCACACCTACCAGCCACAGCAATAACACCACCTGCTTGATATTCTCTCCATGAGATCTCTAGCTTACTGTCATCTCATGCATATTGAATAAATACTGTGAGGTGTGAGGTGGGGCCTTTGTGGATCTGACTTGTTTTTCCAGCACATCCTTGATTAGATTTAGCGCTAGAAAATCTGGAGGTCAAAGGTGTGGTCTCAAACATTGTTTAGGAAGCTGTTTATGTACCAAAATAACATCTATATAAAGAAACAAAAAAATGATTTCTTAATCTACATAAACTGCACAGACACTAGTGACGACTGTCTTTAATCTGTGTGAAATGAGGTTTACTGAGCACAAATGAAGAGGACATACCTGGTGAGCCCTTGGCGAGTGTCCCTACTCTACTCCCTCGACCGTGTCCCAGAGTGCCCTGCTGTGAGCCAGTCTCAGAGGATGTGGATCCTGAATGTGAGTGACTCCTCTCCTTCAGGCTCCCTGAAGACCTCTGGTACCAGCACCGCAGCTCTTCAGACACCGCTGCCCTCCCCCCTCCTCCGCCTCCTCCACCCTCTCGCCCCAACGATGGAGTCCGTACGATCTGGGAGCGTGACGGCGTGAGTCGGCCGCTTCCCTCTCCTCCCTCCTCTCCCCCCCAGGCCTCCTTGTACAGTCCTCCGGCTGTGTAGGAGCTGGAGGTCTTGAATTGAGCCTTCACGCTGTAGTGACCCTCCTGGTCGCTCTCCAGGCTGCGCACCACCACGGGGTTGGGGCTGCCCTCCACGTACAGAGGGTATTCCTTGATGCGGTACTGGGAGGAGGGCTGGCTCTGGCTGTGGAGATAGACTCCATGGTGTCCCCCTCCCACTCCACTTCCACTCGAGCCTCCACTAGAGCCGTTCTTAGCTGCCAGGTTTGGCATAGAGCCAGAGTTAGAGGAGCCCAAGTGACCCGCAGACCTGGAGAGAAAAGAAAAGGACAGTACATCTTATAGAAATGTTTACTTCCTCATATTAAGCACAAAAAAAAGCGAGCTCAAATCCAGAGAGCTAAGTCCACTGCATTTTTCCAGCCTCACCTGTGCCTCTGCCTCTGCCTCTGCCTGGCTTTGGAGGGTGAGTCTTCTCCCAGGGTGGAGTAGTTTGGGTTGCTGCCCGGCGGTCCACCAGAGGGGTAGTAATGCTCTGAGCTGCTTTGGCTGGTGCAGGATGAACAGTCGTCCAATGGGTCAGAGCCATTGGAGCTGCGTCCTGGGCCGAGGAAGAAGTCAGGGCTGCCCAGGGTGTGCGGGTGTGCGTCAGGATCGGGCGCCAGCAGTTTGCCCTGAGACTCAAGGCTGGAGCTGCGGTTCCTAAAGTGCTGAGAGAGACTGTGCAGACGTGTGGGACTGATGTCCACTGACCTGTGACAAGACATGATGACAGAAAAGATCAACTTGGAATCTACGTGATTTTCTTTACATGAGAAGAGTTTTCAGACGGGGATCAAGAAAGCTGAAGGAGAGGACACCATGTGGTCCAATTTAATCTGGGGAACAAATAAATCTCAGAGATGGGAATTTTAATAACATTTCATAGTTATACAGATCAATAAGTGACTGACCTGGTGGAATGTACGTAGTGTGGGGTCCTGGTCCTCAGGTCCGGGGTTGACGGCATGCTGGACTGAGAGTTCCAGTGAGGGAGGCTCCTGATGGGGCTGCTCTGCAGAGAGTTACTACCTCCTGCTTCTGCACTGCCAGAACTTGGGAAACGCCTGTGACTAGACAGGGAGAACATTTGCAAAGCATATTTATTATTATCTCTTTTCACACAAGCAATCTGGGTATAACTTTCATTTATTTATTAGCTATGTCTTCTGTCTGCTACCCCAGTCTGCGGCTTCTCATTCTGACCGGACACGCTGGCTAACGTTTCAGAAAACTAAATACCTTACATACACTTGTGGCTGATTAAAATACGCTTCCTCATACCTTGAGTGAGAGGAGCGTTTCTTGACTTTTTCATAGGGCTCATCCAGTGACGATTCACACCACATCTTGGGTTTGATGGGGGATTTATCGTAGTCGGAGCGTGAGTAGTGCAGGTGTCGCAGGCCGTCCAGGGACTGCGGTGGAGGGGGCCGACTGTGAGATGGTGGACGTGGAGGGAGGCCCTTATGAGGCGATGCTACTGGAGAGAAGGTCGGGGTACCGGTAACTTGAGAATCATCTGAAACAAAGAAATTTTTGGATGAATACACTGATTATGAGTGGATCACATTTAATAAAATCAGTCTCAGGAGTTGGTAGAATCTTGATGAATGAGGTGAAGGGTAAAGACTCACCATCATCCAGCACTAATGCATCAGACAATGAGCTGTCTTCAGAACATATATTGGCTTCTGAAAAACAAAAAAGGAGGTTAGAGGAAGTGTATAAATCTTTAATGTCTCAACAAAAGTAGCAGCGTCATTATTGAAGGAGTGGATTTCTCCTCTAAACAGTATCTGAGAAGAAAACTGTCTCTGGTTTTCAATTTCAGCTAATAGAAATAAAAGGAATGATAACAACGTGATGTCCCTGTAGTGAGTAGGAGTATACTGGTACCTTCTATGATAAGTGACGCCCTCTGCGTGGGCTTCTTGCCAGAGCGGACCCGGTACTCATTGATGGAGTTCTCAATTTCCTGGAGCTTCTTCAGTGCGTTCAGATAAGAAGTCTTTCGCTGTTTCTTCAGCTTCTTGCTGCTCACGTGAGGATCGCTGGCAAGACGCCTGGCCGCCTCCGTAATCTGGGACTGAATGGCAAACTCTCGCTCCAAACGCTCAAGCTCCTCTTCCTGGTGCACACACAAATAAGAGTTCGAACTGTGAGTGACACAAGTAGAAAGTTACTGGATCCGCTGGCAGTTTTAGCAACAGAACGCTCCGAACAATCCAAAAACAACAAGTCAGAGTAGCACGTATTCAGACCAACTCTCCCATGCAACGCATTCGGTTAGACACACAGAGAACATCTCGCCAGGAAAAACACACGGCGGAAATCATTTATCTGTACCGTGGCTGTGCATTTTCTCACCACTGCTTCTCTACAGAGACGCTGTGTACCCCAATAATAACACCCCTTCATCAATCTATCTTCTCCTCCTCTACCGCTCTCCTGAGACTTGAGGAGCAAAGACAATCAGGTGGACCAAGTAAAACATATTTCCTCAAACTGCAAATGCACTGCATTTATAGTGTGTGTTTTAACTGCACAGCAAAATATACATGTATCAACGTACTGCGATTTATGGTGCAGTACACAGTTAAACAGTATAGCACAAACTTGTGAATGTAATTATAGAAGTAACTCATGGCAGTCCTGTGACACACACTGTGTACATCTAGCATGTAATTCATCTGAAAGCACACACACATGATTTCACTTGCCTCCAGAGAGACAGAACGATGATGTATTCACTCGAGTTGGACTTCATATCAGACTACCTCAGTTCTGAGGAATCCCTCTCACTAACAGTGGCTTCACACCGCTGCCAGAGTGGCTTCTGTTTCTGTGTGTGTGTGTGTGTGTGTGTGTGTGAGTGTGTGAGCTTAAGGTGCTCAGCGTAACATCTTTCTGCTTGCAAGGCAGTTCTGCGATATTGTGTCCCTGGATTCTTTTCAAAGCACACAACCTCAGTGACACACACCCACACACACATGGCTGCACACATGCAGGCGCACGCACAATCCTACTATCACCACTTCCTGTGGCGAGAACGCTTCTAGACTAAATTTAGAAGCTTTGCTCCTTTGGAAAAATCCACCCGTGGCACAAAAAGACACAAGCAACACAAAGACTGAGTACAACTACTTTTACAAGGTCTATGATGTCTTAGATTGTGGCTCTTCAGTGTTTCCTTTAAGTCCTAAAAATACATTTTATCAGAGATCACTTAACAGCTTATTATTATGAATCAGCTCATCATGTCATTTTGTATTAAGTATGCAGTTTAAAATGAAACTAATCCTGAACATCCCTTTGATCTACTGTTTAACATACAGCTGAACTATAACATCCATAAATGGGTCGTTAACATCAAAGCTAGCTTAAGGGAAGGCCATTTTCAACTTTATCCTTGTATTCCATGTATTTCAACTACACCGTAAGAGTGTCTGGCAGAGTAACAATAGTAACAATGGTAATAATATGTATTTGTTTCAAACACTGACAGCACTAGATGACCTCATGTTTCGTTTTGGTCTGTGTGGGCAGCAGCAGATTGGAGGGAGTAATAAAGTGCTGGTAAGGAGAACAGGGAGTTCTGGCATCACCTCTCCCTTAGGTAGAATTTTCTGCTCGTCCAGTTTGAAGGCGGTACCGATCTTCCTTCTCACTGTGGGTGGCTCCTCTCCTGGATCCAGGGGATATTCCTTTGGAAGTTTTCCTGTCAGCTCCTACAAAATATGACAGGTGACAAGTACATAAAGTTAGAAAGTTTGTCAGTACTCAAAACAAAACTGTGCCCGTTCTGTCAGTGTTTTCTCATACCGCCTCTCTTATGCAGATGCTCTTGAGCTCCTCTAGTCTCTGTCTTAGTGTTTCCTCCAAAGCTTCCTGCCTGGCCCTCAGTGCAGCCAGCATGTCCTTCTTAGCGGTCTGGGAGCTGTCCGATTCCTGAGAGCCTGCAGGGTACAGACGACACACAAGGTAAGGGCAGGAGTCAGCAGCAGTTATTGGAAGCAGATTGTGGAGGAGAGGGAGAAGCTGTGTGTGCACCTGCTTGTATTGCAGGATGTTTACAGGGAAGTGAGTGGAATGTTTCGATAAGGAAGCTGAGTGTGTTGTGTGTTGCGTGTGTGAGTGTTTAGAGAAAAGGGGGCATTTTAGGACAAAGTCTGTGACGCACATCTTCAAGGCCCTGAGATGGTGCCAGTCTTGTTTGCAACGTGCCTGGTTGAGAACAACACAAACAGTCCCTCCCAAACACACACAAAAACACACACTGTTGCTCTCTCAGGGGCCGTGCGTGGTTCACTGTGCGGTCGAACATACAAACAATACAAGAGCAACCACTGCAGAGAATGTTTTGTCTCAAAGAAACCACAGATGACTCTCTATTGTTACTACAGAGACTATATTTAGCCCCAGAGTGTGGACAGAGTTTTGCAGGTACACAATACCAGAAGCTGTGACCGATGCACTGTGCTTTAATCTAAAATACATTCAGTTTACTGTGTAAACAAGTGTCGCAGCAACATTTCTGCAACAACTCATTTCCAGACATGAAGAGTTTCACATTGTTTAGAGAAACTTTGCAATCTAGATCAGACTATTTGGACAGAGACATGACATGTAACAAATCCTTTGACATTTACATAGAAATGTGTTACATTTATGTCAGAAATGGATCATAAAAATCATCACAGTGAGACAGGTCCACAGAGAGAAGTGACAAAGACAGTGATAAGATGGAAACACTGTATGATGATGGGGGGGTGGGGCAGGACTAGAGAAGACCAGGAATGGACAGCTGAAGAGAGAAAGGGAAGGGATTAGAGGAGGTGAAACCAAAGGAGGAAAAAATAAATCCAACTGAGATTATGTATAGAGACAAAAATGAAGAGTGCATGCAGGACATTATCACTGAAAGAGGACACTGTTCTTCTTTCATGGCAACAGTAATTGATTCAGTGAGGTGTGATATACTCCAAACAGCTGACCCCGGAGTCAAGTACAAACGCAAATGCTTGCTTTTTAATCATAAACGATGCCGGTTCAGTCGAATGCATGCCGTTTCATAATGTCAGCTAATCAGGTTACAGTACTTGGGATTCTTGTTGGCCTAAATGCCGCGCTCGCTTTCCGAGTATAGAACAAACTCTGCACGGCTGTCTGGGTTTAAAAGGGCACTTTCCTCTCAACTCTAATTTTGGTTCATGTACAAATCATCCTGTCACACTCATTACTTGTTAAACACAGATAAGCATTGTTTTTAAAGGCCATGGCAAAGTCGTACACTGACCTGCTGCCCCTTTCAATCCCTTACCCACCAGGCAGGGGCCTCTGCAGGATCAGTGTGTGTGACATGGATGGTGGGAATGGTATTCTATGCATACTGCAAGACACTGGGTGGGTGGGTGTGTGTGTGTGTGTGTGTCGGTGTGTGTGTGTCTATACAGTATGTGTGTACAGTGTGAGAAAATTCAGCAGAGAATCAGTGGTCTCTTTGCAGTGGCAGCTGTTTCTGCCTCTCCAGTTGTCATCACCGACACACGCAAACACAAAGACAAATACACACACATCAATCCTCCTCACTCCCTGTTTGTCAAGGGTTTTTCCCCTCGTGGTCTTTTTTTCTCTCTCTCTCTCAAACACACTCATCACACTAACCTGAGGAGAGCAGACTGCCACTGCTGCCACTGATGATCTTGCCCTTGCTGCCCATGTTGGCGAGTTTGGAAGTCTTCAGAGTTCCTGTTTCCGTGAGGTCGATAGCGATCTCACTCAAACTCCGCGCTGCATGGATCTTTGACTGGACAGACAAGAGAGGAGAGGGTTCGTCAAACATCTTTTAGTTGACCATATCTGTGGAGTTTTGAAAATCTCTTGCACATTTCTAATTTTGCCAGTGGTCTGTTGCATGGTTTGAATTAAAACCAAGTGGGACAGACTGACCTTGCTCTGTTTGCGGTCCAGGTAGAACTGATGTTGGCTGATTGCCATGGCCCAGATGGACTTGATGAGGGCAGGACAGGCGTACCAGGTATGCACGGCAATGCCACTGTGCCCAAACGTCCTTCTCGTTACCGACGCCCTACAGTAGAAGCGGACACAAAGCCTCCTTATATACACTGAATACAAAACGATGGCACCAGTCAAACACTCCCGTCTGACTACTCCTGCTACTAGCAGAGATTATATTAGGAGTCTGAGAGCACTGTGCTGATAGACATAGCTTTTTGTGAAGCCACACACGATGCTCCCCATTGTTTACTCATCCTTTTTTAAACACACATCTGTAGCTGAGCAACAGACAAGCTCACTCTAATGACAGCTTCCTTTAAAGAAAACATCGCTGCTCTCTGTTTCACCCTGTCTGTCTCTTTTTCTCTCCCTCGCTCTGTCTGTAGAATAACACTCCACATATAGAGCCATGTTAAATAAACACCAGAGAGGTCACTTCCTCCGCAAAACAGCTATCGCACAGCCATCTATCCTTCTGTGGTTAACTATCAAGGGTTTTCCCTCTGTGTGTGCATGTGATTGAGCTCACATGTATTTGCATGTGGCTGCACAAGTGTGTTAATAATCAGACTATCAATCTGTGTCGAGCTCCACCAGGACATCCCCAATATCTCGCTCTGTTGCCAAAACAAATTCTACGACCATTATTGAATTAAATTCTACTGCTCTCTTTTCCTGCACTACGCAGTATGTAGTTTCAAGCTTTAAATATTTACATATGCCACAGTTGTAATTTAGAGCAAAAACCCCTGCAAATATTACCCTGAAATCAATAGCAAGAGCATTCAATCTTTAAAATAGTACTGGTGTGATACAATGATCCTGCAACCAACAAATCTGTTCAAGAGATTAATGATTTGTTTTAATACACAAAATCCAAGCACAGTGTTAAATTGGCAAAAGCTTTGATTTGTGATATAAATTTACCTCCTCGGGTCATGAACTTCTACTGAAAACTTCTTCTCTCTGAAGTAAAGGTTCTCCAGCTGACGCCATTGGAACACCTGAGGTTTAAGAGAAACAGATACTCTTCAGGGCTGCTCACAGAAAAACACACTTCACATTAAATCCGCACAGCCTTCAGCCAGATCTTTTCACTGTATGTTCCAATTTGTTCTGAAAAAAAAGAAAAGAAAAGGAAAAAAAAAAGGACAAGGATAAAGAGAAGGAAAAAATGAAAACACCAATGAAAAGTTAGGAACAGAGAAGGAGGTGGAGGGAGAGAAGAGGACCTCGTCTGGAGCTCCCTGATCAGGTCCAGACCAGGCAGTTGTGTCCACAGTGGATCCCAGCCGTGGATGACCTCACTTTGGAGAAAGGCAGTGTGAGCGGGAGATGGCTTCCTTTCCTCTGCTCAACTTTTCTTTTTTTTCCTCTTTTCCGTCCCCTTTATGAACCATCAGCTCCTCTATAAAATAAGTCAAAGCCAGCTGGGCGAGAAAGTTTCCCCCAAGACATACTCCACAGCGTGTGTGTATCCTGAATCCTCCCAGGCGCGAGGGAACAGAAAGTTTTGAGGTGGTGGGTGTACACCATCTGCAGTCATGTGCATGTGTTGCTGGAGAGAAAGTGTGTAAAGTTAAGTTTCCTCCTCTCCCGGAGCTTTGCTGGGAGGGTTGAGAAGAGAGGGGGCGTTTATGCCTCCCCTTCCTCCTGACCCCTCCTCCCTCCCTCAGGGACTGTGCATTCTGCTCTGGGCTGTGGTTGGGAGGTGT
>OOFC01018206.1:0-13821 GCA_900323345.1 Pseudochromis fuscus
AGCGCATCCCAAAGGCCCCCGCCAGCTTCTCGGCCTCCTGCTGGGTCACCTGACGCTGGGCCTCCAGGTCGCACTTGTGGCCGACCAGCAAGAAGACGATGCTGTGCGGCTGCACGTGGCTCTGGGCCTCCTCCAGCCAGTTGTGGACGTTTTGGAAAGAACGCCGGTTTGTGATGTCAAAGAGCAGGAGACCACCCACTGAGTTACGGTAGTAGGCTCTGGTGATGGACCTGGATGGACACATGTAAGTGGGATGGCTGCTGTTAATTCCAGTGCACTTCATCCTCATTCATTCATTCATTCATTCATCTTCTATAAACACTATATCTCATTGGGGGCATTATACTTTTGCATTTTACTTTAATTTCAATTTCTTCCTGATTTTATGTATACTACTTTTAAATTCTGTTTGATTCAATGTTGACGATTGAATACGAGTTAATCTGCTTTATTTGTCTCCCAGTGGGGCCAGTAATGGATAAGATGAGTTCAAATTTGTGGAGATGAATGCAATGAATAAGTGAATTTTACTTTGATTCTACTTTTATTTTCATTTCTTTAATTTCCTCATTGTAAAGCACTGGGCTGTATTTCATGTAAGAAAGGGGCTGTATAAATAAAGCTTAATATTATCATTAAATAATTAATAGTGAGCCACATCCTCTGCAGAAAATAGTCCACAACAAATTCAGAAGATTTCCTCAGGATTTCTTAACAACCATGAAAGCATCACACGATTATGCATCATCCCAGCCATTACTGTGCTTCAGGAGAGCACCACTTCCTACATCCTCACTGGACAGAAACTGTGATTCATCCAAAATCAATATAATTTCCAGAGTTAATGAGCTGCAACTATAGGCCTCTCTGAGTGATTGTCGGCACGTGTTGGTCTGTTTCAGTGAACACAAACTGAATTTCAAATTACAAAACAGCTGTGAAAATTATGTATTTTCATTACTGTGAACAGTCAGTAGTATCTAGCTTCCCTTTTCTGTCTGTGACGGCTGGTTGATGTAGTTTTGATCAAAAATCTGATCCAGCAACAGTAAGTAGTGCACTAGTGAAAGATCACGACCCGATCACAATATTCCTACTTGACCTTTAATGCCCACCTGAGTTTAGGCTGTAGAGTAACATGTGTCAGTGTGGGGTGAGTGTGGGGAGGTGAAGGATGTGGAAACAAGTGCATCCTGTGTGACTCTGTTGATATGTAAGGATCCAGAGAACGAGTCCCGTCTTTACCTGAACCTCTCCTGTCCTGCAGTGTCCCAGATCTGAAGTTTGATCCTTTTCCCCGGCTCGATCTCCACCAGGCGGGAGAAGAAGTCCACCCCCACGGTCGGGTCGGACACCTGGGCGAAGCGGCCCTCCGTGAACCTCCGGATCAGACACGACTTGCCGACTGTGGAGTCTCCGATGACGATCAGACGGAACTGGTAAAGCCATATCGTCTCCATGTTTCACGAAAATAAAAAACCTGTAAGAAAACAGTTGGTTCAAAATCAGAGTGTAACTTTTGTTTGTTTTATAAATGTGTATTCTGTTATAATGCAGTTTTTTTGTTTCAACAGATAATAATTTGAAGTTAAAATTGCTTCAAAGCTAATAATACTGGATAATAAATAAAGTGTAAACTCACAAATTATAAAAATAAACAAAAACTCCACAAAACACAATAATTTGTTGCATGTACTGGCAAGATTTGTTTATTATAAAATCCAAACCATGTTTTAAGATGTATTTTCCTGTCCCATTCCTCTGCTATTGTGTAAAATCCTCATGTCTTTGTTCATACTTTCAATTAAGACATTTTAATTAGGAAACAAGTGACAACAAATAAAACATCTTCGACTCAGGTCTGCTTAATTAGACATATGTTGAGGTTAATCAAACATTGCATTTAATCCACGGTTTGTGTTGAGCACATGAATATTTCCTGGATTAGGTTCCACCATGACAAGAGGCTAATAGGCTTAAATCATCCCAGCAGTGTCCATGTGATTTACAGTTGGGTGATCTAATTTGAGGGGAAGGAGGGAGGGGGAGGCCACTCCTCTCCAACTCAATAAACAGCAGCATAGTCAGCCCCCATGTGGATGGTGGAGTGGTTGTTAAACAGCAATAACACACAATGAGGCCTTGAAGGTGGACAAAGACAAGCTTGAGGAAGAGATCGCTGTTAACTGTGACTCCTAAGTGATGTGAGACAGCTTCCTCGAAGGCCTCCAGTGACACCAACAACACAATAACTACTCAGTAAATTGTTTTTAATGATGAGGCCCAGCCCTTTGAGCCTGATTCTTTGCTTTAATGGATCAGGACAATAATAAAAAATAAATAAAACCTCTGAATGATGACCCACCTTAACTTCAGAGCTCAGTATCTGTGAAAAACAAACCCCATATCTATGATTCTGTCTTCTGAAAATCCACACTAGCAGTGGCTGTGTTGTTGTTGTTGTTCACAGAAATAACCCGCCAATAACACGCAGCACATCCACCGGGGCCTGCGGTCCAGCTTCACCGCCTCACCCGTCTCACGGGGTGAAAACAGCCTGTTGATTGAGTAAATCCACGGAGGATCGGAGCCGTGGGTTCACCGGAGCAGGACTACTTCATATCTCCGTGGTGATCCGCTGATGAAATGGCAGCAGGACACAGCAGCAGCAGCAGCATCTCTCTCTCACACACACCTCTTCCTCACCCTCATCAGCACCATTACCGTAACTGCACACACAGCAGCGCAGCAGAAAAATCCGCTTGCTGCTGCATTCACGGAGCGTGGGAACAAAAAGTACTAAATACAAGATAAACATTTTTCATACTTTATTTTTTCCCCATACTGTTTTTATATATGCATGTGATCTGCTTGTTGCGATTATCAAAGGGTAGATAAAGAAATACACACTAACACATGCGATGATAGTCTTCGAAAGTGATGTTGGCGGAAGTACCTTAAACGCACCACCGGTTATTTACAGCTGGAGTTGTATTTGGGAGCAGATGAGAGTCCAGACTGTCAGAATGAGGACTAGACTCCTGTGACTTCCTTCTCGATGATTCAGGACCATCACAACTTTTTTTTTTTTGGACTAAAGAAAATGCTGTCCTGAGAACAGTTTCCCTTTTATGACTTTCCGGTTTTTGCTGTGACACCATCAGCATCAAGTTTTCCTACATCTACAGGGGAGTGTTTAGTCCTCCTGCAGAGCTGCAGACATGCAGCAGGAGCTTCTCTTCAAAGTCCTGGTCATCGGAGACCTGGGAGTCGGGAAAACGTCCATCATCAAGCGGTACGTCCACCAGATCTTCTCCCAGCACTACCGAGCCACCATCGGGGTGGACTTCGCCCTGAAGGTGCTGCAGTGGGACCACGACACCGTGATCCGGCTGCAGCTGTGGGACATAGCAGGTCTGTCGCACATACATGTACGCTTATGCATCAGGTGTTAGTGTTAGACCAGGAACCGGATTTAGTTTGTTTGGGGTCATTTCGAAACAAAAAGCTTTTGTTTCAGCTTCAGAAACTGTGACAAGTAAAGCTCCTTCTGAGAGGAGCTTTGTAAATGAACATGAGAGCAGGATACAAACATTACAAACATGAACTCTTTTCTAACACTTTTTAATTGTTTTTTTTTTCTTTTTTTTCTTTAACAACTCAATTTGACAAAAGCTGCTTGTGTGAGTGTGTGTCTGTCCACTGGATGCCTGGTCCCTCCCTGTCATTTGATGCCTGGTCGAGGAATGTAGATCTTGTGCCTGGCTGTGACTCAAGTGATCCCATGCTCATAATATCACTCACATGACGGCAGCCACTGTAGAATAAACTCACACACACACACACACATACACATACACAAATTCATACACACAAATAAACCATGCTGTGAGCAGATTTAATTTTATGGACTTGAAAGGTATCTTTATGTGTGTCTGTGTGTGTGTGTGTGATGGCTGTGCTTGCGTCCCAGGACAGGAGCGGTACGGGAACATGACTCGTGTCTACTACCGGGAGGCGGTGGGAGCCCTGGTGGTGTTTGATGTGACGAGGGCCTCCACGTTTGATGCCGTGCTGAAGTGGAAGGATGATCTGGACTCAAAGGTCAGGCGACTGCAACTGCTGGTCAACAAGTTTCTGGTTTTGTTCGTTTAAAGGTGTAAAAATTCATACCACGACTGCACATGGCCAACCACAAGTACACACCAAAATAATTAATGTGAATTGGGTTTAAATTAGAACATCATCTGCATTTTAGTCCTTCATTTTCACTGCAGTATGTTATCGTCTGCTCCTTTAACAGACTCAATGAAGGCAACTAGAATATTAATTTTAGTGCTCAAAAATTGTGTTAGGTGACTGGTGAAAGGCCATAAATTGTCAGCATTATCTCATTCGTTGATATGTTGGAACTTCTTAAAGGCTGGGACTAATTTCAGTGAATGTGTTTGCATGATATTTAATCTAAAATGATTTTTAAAAAAAGATGCCTGTCAATGAGAGAAACAAGATGTAATAATTCTTTATGAGAACTGATGCTTCAATCCTTTCCTGGAAGTCATGTTGCTGAAATGATACGCACAAGAAATGTCAGATTTCATTAAGATTAAAAAAGAGAGTGAGAGGGAAAATTTCTGCCTATTTTCTGCATAATTCTGCACGCAGTGGATACAACTGTCACAGTGTTAGTTCTGGAAAGAAACATGAAAAAGATCTGAGGGGAAGATGCTGGTCGACCATATGACGAGCACTTCTGAAGAAGCATACTGACATGTTAACACAGCTACGATTGTTTCACAGAGAAAATGACATTGATTATCAAACAGATCTTTTTCATTTCAGTGCATTTAACCATCCGTCCATCAACTTGTATTTGTCTTTGGTTTGAAAAATTAAATGATGTGTTGATGTTCTGTTTGCAGTGTAGAAACATCTGTTCTTGCAGGTTTCAATTACTGAAAGTGACAGTTAGTACCGTCGACTGCAACAGCATTGTAACAGTGAACAGTTAGTGTGTCCTCCCCCTCTCATCATGTGTGACCTTGAACTATTTAATATGCACTTAAGTCTAAATAAAAAACAAAATAGATATCTTTTTTTTTTTAACTTCTCTTTGTCATCATCCTATTTTAAGTAATTTCTGGTACAAAAAACAAATAATTTGAAAAATGTAAAATTCTAGGTTTCAAAATGTTATTCCACAAACCAACAGGTGATATCTCAGAGACAATGTCCATCTTTCTTACACAGTCTATGGCCACAGACAGACAGAGAGACTGTGGTGAGTGGAGCTGTGTGTCAAAGGGAAGCCAGCAGATATTGCTAAAGTATCAATAAACCTGGTAGTTTTATAGTGTCCCCATCTTGACCAGTGTGCTCAGTTTCATCAAGGAGAAAGCCTAAAGTAACAACTTGGGAATTAGTACCTGGTACTTGTTGACATGTAGAAATGATTTAAGACTAAAGTTGACAAGCATGAGATTTGAACCCACACATGCAGAGCCTCTCAGTCACCTCGTCTGAAGTGCTGTTGTCTCCCACGCTATCCCCTCACTTCCATTTAAAACTCAGTGTGGGGATTAGGTATACAAAGCATAGCACTCTGTCACCTGTCACCTGTCGGTTTGCAGACCCACATTTTGAACATCAACATGTTGATTGATTGGAGGTAGAAGTGACCATATTTGCACATGAAGGATAACTGAGGAGGTGAAAGGAAGAGCTTTTTGATCACTACTTCTAGGCTATTTCAAGACTAAAGTCGACGAGGATGGGATTCGAACCCACGCGTGCAGAGCACAATGGATTAGCAGTCCATCGCCTTAACCACTCGGCCACCTCGTCTGTTACACTGTTGTCTCCCACCCAATCTGCAGGCTCCGATTTAAGACCCAGTATCTATGACAAAGCCTGTGGATATAATGAAAGGAGCCAACATCACATCACTCATTGGTTTGTGGACCTGGACTGAAGCCAGGAGTTTGACATTTGAATGTTGCCATGTTGGTATTTAGAGGCAGAAGTGACCATGTTTGGATATGAAGGGAGGAGTGAGGAGGAGGGTCTGATCCTTGAACCCGGGGACACTGTCCAATGTGTATGAGACTCGAGTCAATCAAACTAATGACACTCCTGAATCTGAAATAGCACCAGATGATTAACAATAAGAGCTGACTTTATCTTATGACATTAGAAAGTCTTTGATGAGTGAAAGTGATGATTATTGAATTGAAGTCAATTGGAGCCAGCACCTAGTGGCCATCGATGGTATTGCACTTTATTGCACTTTACATTGGCTTCACTGTTGAGACCTGGCTGCTGCAGATTTTTATACATACAGCCATGATAGATGTATTCTTATACTTATTTTTCTGATAAGTGAGCCGTATGATAATACTATTTCTACAACCACCATCTAACCTTTCCATCTTCTCTCCTAAGGTGACTCTGAACCACGGGAGACCAGTTCCAGCTGTGCTCCTGGCCAACAAGGCAGACCAGCTGGCCTCCCAGCTGCCCAAACTGGACTCCTTCTGCAGGGAGAACGGCTTCGTCGGCTGGTTCGAGACCTCTGCAAAGGTACAAGAGCCAAGATGCAGGACGTGTGACTTTGGAGGCTGCAGCTTTCTGAGTCAGACTGTGTTAGATTGATGCACTAGAAACTTTTTTCACAGATCATTTAATATGCTGGTGATTTCTATGCAAATGTGGCCCAGCTTCATTAAAGGTTAGAGGCCTTTTCTGATGAACCCCCAAAATGAAAACAGTAGTTTTGCGTCATAAAGGGGGATTGACTTGAGGCAAACACTACAAAGATGTAAAAAGTTCACTCATCTGTTCTATACATTCAGGTTAACTACATATTTGAGGGGTAAACAGCAGCAAAGTTATTACAACAGAAGCCCACTGTAAAAGCAAATGATTCTGAAAATTTCTGTAGGGTGTTTCACTGCAGACACTAAAACTTAGAGAAGTTTATTTGCTGTGCTCTCAAGAGACAAACCGAGGAATGCCTGCAGTCGAGTGTGAATTAGACTTCTGTTTTCCCCCTTTTCATTCACAGCCTGTCTAATGAGTTACACACCAGCATGCAAGGCGGACACAGCAGTGTAGTTAGAGAAGATCAGGATGAACAGAGCGTGTGCACAGTATTCACCTAGAGTACACTAAGGAACTTTTTGAAGGTGCAACTTTGTCAGCAACTGATCTAAGATGACTAAAGACGACGAGGATGGGATTCGAACCCACGCGTGCAGAGCACAATGGATTAGCAGTCCATCGCCTTAACCACTCGGCCACCTCGTCTGATATGCTACTGCTCAACCCCCAGCCTTCGATCTGAAACCCAGTATCTGTGCTATGGACTATGGGTAGTATGGACGAAGCTAACATGACGTGACGCATTGGAATCAAATTTTGACGTTTGGTGTTTGAACGTTGCCATGTTGGTTGTTTGGAGCCAGAAGCGACCATGAACCATTGGATATGAAGGGAGGTGTGAGGAGACGGGTCTGGTCCTTGAACCCAAAGACACTGCCCAATGTGGATGAGACTCAAGTTCACACTAACCACAGCCCCAGATCTTCCCCTCTTTGGGCATAATATCTACTGAACTATACATTTTTAAGAAGAGTTGACTTTAGCTTATGACATCACAGTAACCAGCCAAATGGAGAGTTTTGTGGAGTCAGCATCTAGTGGCCGTCGAGTGTATTGCACTTTTTTGCGGTTCTACATTGGTTTCATTTCTGAGACTTGGTTGCTTTGTCAGTTTGTCTACATACAGTCTATAGTGACAGCAGATATTGTTTCTATGACAACAAGGACTTACACTTGACCAGTCACTCTTGATAACAAAGACCAAAGTTGACAATGATGGGATTCAAACCCACACATGCAAGATCTTGTCTAATCCATTCAGTGGTTGTTGCCATAATACAGTTTGGACTGACTGACAGTGCTATCCAGAGAGCAGTGCTACTACTGTGCAGGATTTCTTTACAGGTGTTTTAATTTTCTTCTTTTCTCTCCATCAGGAAAACACAAACATCGAGGATGCAGCTCGCTGCTTGGTCGAGCACATCCTGACCAATGAGGAGAACCCGGCGATAGAGCGAGAGCCCGGCTCCCTCATCCTGTCTGGATACACTAACGCCACCAAGGATCATTTCAACTGCTCGTCATGTGTGAAGTGGTGAAGAGAACAGCTGGGAGGCCACGGCCACAAGAAAAGTTTGGCTCAGGGACTGTTTGTAAAACTATAAAATCACTTTTGTGTTCCTCTGATCTCAGCTCACAATGATTAGGCAAGAAAAATGTAAAACATGTTGAGCCCGGTTTGAAATTTAAAGAAGATCTTCACAATTTTAAGGATTTTTTTTTTTTTTTTTTTTTTTAGTTTTTTTAAGGTTTAAAAAGTGTTTGAAATTGTTTTAAATTTTGCAAAGACCTACTGACAATAAATGCGATAAAGTTATAGGTTATGATTTATATTTCACAATTAAAAAGCCATCTTTGTTTATTCCCTCCTGATAACAAAAAGTACAGACAGTTGTGCTTCTCTCGCTCGCCCTCAGTATATTTCACTTTGTGATTTTGACATTTGGTTGAGCCGACAGCTCCCAGTGCTGTTTTTCTTCCAACAATTTGTGAAAAAAAGTCCAAACTTACACATAAAAACATCCACTTCTGATGCAGTATTTACAGTTTTCCTCTTCACGCCACCTGTGTCAGAAGTGAAAATGTCCATTTCATGCATATTGTGAAACTAATATGAATACAGAGATTTACCATCAGCAGCCTTTGCAATGTTTACAGAGAAATGTTCAGCTTTTTTTCAACTAGTCTTTTTTAATGTTGTCCATCATGATGAGTTGAAAATTTAGATTACACACTGTTTTAAACTCTGATTTTACAAATGTCTTCTACAGATTCAGGTTTTTGTCTTTAACTCTGTCAAACTGCAGAGTTACATCAAGACATGTCCAGATTCTTAATAAATATCTAACATGTTAAATACAGCCTGAGCGTCTGAGTTCATATGTGACCATTAGTAGTTTTTGATTTTATCATGTTAAAGCAAAACATTATCTTTGTGGCACAGAGTCAAGCTGATCATATACACCAACCAGCATCTCTAACATTAAATTACAGTAATGCATTATATTCATATTTAAAAAAGCAAATTTTTAAAATGACATTGCACCATTTCATGTTTGGCTTAGTGTAATAGTCAGGTGTTTGGTCCAGAGTGGTTTTGGATATTTATTTTACATTTGTATTTTAGCATGCCACATCACAAGGGGGCAGTAACATGTAGGTGATGCTTCACTTCACACAATCCAGCTGAGGTCTTGGTGTGTTTGGACGACAGGAGATGGACAGGAGACATAATGGGTATTCCTGCAAAGTTGTTTATAATTTAACAATTAATACTAAATACTGCAATCTGCACTGACAGCAATACAAAAGGAACAAGGATTAACTAAAGGAATTTGCGTCAAGAAAACACTGAAAACAACCAAGAAAGCAACAAATAACAACACAAAATTGATGATGATAGATAATGGATGGATGAAAAATACAGTTTGTAGCTTTAACTTTACATGATCTTGAATAATTTAATGTTTATTGAAAGATATTCACACATTGAAAAACTATAAAACAACATTTTTTTAACATTCTTGTTGAATAAACTTGCATAAATATGATATATGTCAATTAACTAAACCTTTTATTTAAAATGATGGAAATAATTTTGATTTTAATTGTCATTAATTGTGTCAAATCTAAGAAACACACTTAAAGTATCAAAAATAAATTTAACCATTTCATTTATTACATGTTTTTAAATGATATAATTATATTCTGAAGGTATTGTACATCTAATATGCACAGTCTATGTTCAAAATGTGTTTTTAAAAAAGAAAAAAATCTATAAAATGATGTTTTCTTTTCTTTACAGTGTGAATAATGACTTGATGAGAGTTATAATAAAACTTCACATTACAAAAATTATGTTATCCAGCTGCAGCCTTATTTCACAGCTATGGTGTAAAAACAATCCAGGGCTGATGAGTACAACCTGTGTTTAACATGTAAAAATAGTTTCCTTCACAGTGTATCATGAACTGATGGACTGGAAAATCTGCTCTTACATGCTGCTGAGTGAAGCACACGAGAATCCTCTGCAGTCAGAAATAAACATAAATGTTGTGGAGATAATGGAAGAGAGGCAGTTGAGCAGATATGTCCATTAAAAAGACCATTCAATTAGTTGATAAAAACCTAAAGGCTATTAACTGGATTGAGAATTTCTTTAATTAGGAATAGCAGTAAAGTGTAAACCAGTTTTACAACATCTGTGGTTCCTCCAGCACTGTGCTCTCTTCATGACATGTCTGTGCTTTCAGTCTATAATAAGTGACATGTCAGCTCTAAAGTCAGTGAACATCTGCAAAAAGTGGATATTTCACTCTGGATATAAATAACAGAGGCTCCATTGTTGATGTGAGGCATTTTCCTCAACCCTAAAATCAATTTCTTGCCAGTCAGAAACATGGTATGTGCTGCTCTCTTCGGCACGGCTGCTTTTTTGTCGAGGTCGCCTCGAGTGTTATTTGAAATTCCATGTTTTCAAATTAGGCATCTGCTTTATATTTTACTTCACTCCCTTTGATGTGTAATAGCTCGGCCTTGTAATGCAACACATTTGTAACTGCATTCTCTGTGGACCACACTGCATGTGATAAATATGTATTCGTGGCGTTGTGTGTTTTCAGCATGCGGGATCTTTGCATGAATCAGAAGACGTGTCGCTCACATGAACACAGTTGTCCCACAAAATATGGAAATGGATTAATTAATATTAAGCTATTTTCATAACCGACTAACCCTTTAAGTCATTTCTTGAAGCGAAACTGCCAAAGATACTTTCACTCCTGCCTCACTCTTGTGACTGTTTGCTGCCGCTGTCTTTGTTTTGGCTTATTCTAAAATGAATGTATTTGCATTTTGAAATGTTGCTTGGACACAACAAGATACATGAGACCATATCCATGAAGAAGCTGAGTCCTCTCAGAGAGCTCCTAACTTAGCCTAAAAAATCCCAGCAAGGAGGCGTGGTTGACCTCATTGACTCATCCTTTCAATGGATGTGATTGGTTGAAGTCAAAAAGTAATAACAAATGTACCCTTGGTGATAATGGGCAGAGAATGGACCAAGAAATCAACAGACCTAATCATGAAATGTATGAAGAGAGTGTATAATTAGGTATAGTATTTTATATAGTGAACATCTCTGTTGAATAAACAGTCAGATTTTAAAAGTATCCTACAAAATGTGGTATAAATCACAGTTTCACATGCTGGAAGTTGTTATGTGCATTCACCATGGTGGGAACTTTAGGACTAGTTTTATTACCTAATCTAATTACTAAATACCTTATTATTGTGATAACTTTCATTTTGGTTGATATGGTGTCGTGGCGTTGGGTTGGAGAAGTGATCATATCTCTAATGAGGTCTACCACAAACATGATCCCTACAGTGTTTAATTAACTCACTGTCATTGTCAACCCCTGAGAAAGTTAAAAGTCCTCCTCGCTGCTCCGAACAGTTTTCACCTGAGGAGCTCTCCAGATGCTCTATGAATACTTTTTATCTTTACTAGGATCTAGTCCGTACTTTGTCACTAGGAGCAGCAATTACTACTAGAAATCTTTATGGAGACGACCCCAGAAGATGCTACCTTGAACTTTCTGTTAGAGGAGATGCATCAGCACATAAGGCATTTCACAGACCAAACAAGTACAGATAAGGAAATGAGCAGCAAGTTAACAAATAATTTAAATAGCTTGCAGTAGAAAAATATGTGCTACTTGAGGAGTAAGCTTCTTATGATATGTATTGCTCAGGTGTGTCAAAAAAGCCAAATGAAGAACATGGAAATGACTGTAAATACAATATTGAGTGTGTGTTTTCACCTATATCGGTTTGTTTGTTTGTTTGTTTGTTTGTTTGTTGACATAAATCAACAAAGGATGGGATTCGAACCCACGCGTGCAGAGCACAATGGATTAGCAGTCCATTGCCGTCTGTTACACTGCTGTCTCACATGAAGCTAACATGACGTCACCTGCTGGTTTGTGGACACATTTTGAAGCCAGGAGTTTGGCATTTGAATGTCATCATGCTGGTGGTGTGGAGCCAGAAGTGACCATATCTGGATATGAGGGGATAAGTAAGGAGGCAGGTCTGACCCTTGAACCTGAGGACACTGTCAATCAAACTAACCACGCCCTAAATCTTCCTGTTTTTGATGCCTAATGTGTTTTTAATAATATATATATCTATATATATATATAGATATATATATTAGATGGATTATTAGATCACTGATAAGAAGAGTTGACTTTAGCTAATGACATATCCTCTGTAACCAGAGGGTTTTTTTGGGGAGCCAGCATCTAGTGGTCATTTGGGGTATTGCACTTTTTTGCACTTCTGCATTGACCTCATTATTGAGATGTGATTGCTTTGTCCACATACAGTCTGTGCACCACATGATGCCTGTAAATGTATCTGTGATACACCTAATATCAAGGTGCACCTAAATGTCACCAAAAGGGGAACTTCCTCAAGATTGTCACGCTTGCTGAAATTTTAAAACACAAATGATCACTGTCTACTGTCATATGATTAAAAGCTACTGCAGTAAACCCTACAACACAGACTCCAACATGACGGATCACAGTGAAGCAGGACGCAAATATCTTGTGTGAATATTACCAGGGATTTTCCTCCATATGTGTCTGCATTTCATTGGACGGCAGCTGATCAGGGAGAGTTTGCACATCCATATGCACCAAGGTGACGAACCAGCTGATGCCTTCATCGCCTCGGTAAAACTCGGGGCAGCCTTCTGCTTTAAGATGCCCTCCCCCGGACCCGAGAAGTGGCCCAATCGCCCTCCTTTCTCAGTCACCTGATTCATGTACTGCCATTTTACACACACACACACACACACACACACACACACACACAACTTTGACTGACACACACTCACTCACACACATACACACACAACACAAAAAGAAAAAAAATCGGAATTAGCCTATCGGCAACCTCAACAGAGAAATACACCCTTTTTTTGTAAGAAGATTACAAAAAAAAAAAAAAAAAAAAAATCAGTGTGGGGATAAAAATCAAAGGTTGGATGCAGCCAGCGTGGGGAGCTGCGTGGATCACTGAGGTGTTTGCGCTCGGATCTCTGCGCACATTCACAGGAGAAACCGGCTGAAGAAGAAGAAGAGGGGGAAAGAGAGGGGAAAGGAGGACAGTGCTGTTTTTATATCGTCTTTGAGAAATTGTCATAACGGGGATGCCGCATAGATTTAATAATAATCACCGGTCGTCTTTCAATTATTGACATCGTTATTTTCGGATTCAGCCCTCGTTTGGAGAGAGACGCACCCCGCCGGCATCTCACCCTTTGGCAGCATCTATTTCAGGGATACATCACTGTCTTATATCAATACACCAGCTTTGGATGCAGGCCGCTGATTTTGATTTCTTTCTATTTTTTTAATTCTACATCCTTTCTGGGTCATCTGGGTCATCCTGCTGCCTGATAGATTTGATTTGCTCCTCTGGATGTGACCGTCTGATGTTGTATTTGGCCGCCGCATGAATTCTCCCACCGGATCCTCGTCGGTGAACGCTGCTGCTGCTGCTGCTGTCCTCCTCCTCCTCCTCCTCCTCTTCCTCCTCCTCCTGCTCAGACGGCCGATCCTCGCAGAGGGCACTACCCTCCTCCCTGCC
>OOFC01018207.1:0-14592 GCA_900323345.1 Pseudochromis fuscus
TACCACCACCTCCCCCTCCACCTCCCTCCCCCTCCTCCCTCAGTCCTCCCCCTCCCTTCTTTTCTCCAACAAAGAATGAGAGGCATTCGATCTATTCTTTCTCTTTGCATCCACTCTCTGTTGTCTTTCTGCCTCCTCCCAGCACCAACAGTTTCCCACATCTTTTGTGCTCTTGAATTCTCTTTTTTCTGCCCCATTTTGTCTCTCTCTGGTTTTTCTGACCAGTCAAACTGAACCCATTCTTGGCCTTGCATCAGTGTTCAACTTGTCAACGCCTATGGCTGCAGCGAATGCCAACCCACTTGTCATGGGATACTTACTCCACCAAGTCCGGGGGGTCCATTAGGTCCTGGAGGTCCAGGGGGGCCAGGGTTTCCGGGGGTGCCAGGTTCACCATCTCTGCCACGGGGACCAGGACTTCCCTAAAATAGAAAGAAAACATTAGTTTGAAAATCTATAAAAAAGAAAAGGAATATGGTCTGAAGCTGGGTCATTATGAGTCATTGTCACTTGTAATGACTTTGAGCAAATGATTTTCATTTTTGATCATTTTTCTTGATCAATCTTTTGATTTACAAAACGTTTCTTTTTTACTGAACAAGAATCCAAATAGAGAAAATATTCAATTTAGTAAACTGTAACCAGAGACTCTCCCAGTAAACAGTGATTGATTAATTAATCGACTAATAGCTTCCACTTAAATATTCAACAAATATATTTATATTTCTGCAGCTGCATTGTTCTGCATAAATAGTTTGAAGCGCAACAAACAATCAAATTAAAATCAATACAAACACAAACTACACACAGGTTAAGTAACGATCCCCTAATTTTGTTGTGGCTTTGTTGTTATATTTGCTATAACACATCAGTACAAATATTACCGACCTTCTACACAGATGTAAGCACAGGAACGTGTTAAATAAAATACAAATGAACATTTATTAGTTTCAGGTCAGTGTGCCAGTGTTTGAGCTCAGGAGTACTTAGGATAAATCATTAGGCAGTAAGTGGCAGATGATGCACCACGAGTCGACATCCATCAGGTATGGCTGACAGAAGCCTAAAGCTGACTTGAATTTCATCCAAACTCTACTGATGGTCTACATGAGAGGACTTGACTACAGCTGACCTGCTGGTATCAAACAGTGACAGAGGTATGTCTTTTAAAACTGAACAACAATAAAAAAACACTAACAGTATTGGTAGATTTGCCTATTACATGCTAAACAGTTTTTCCTTTGTGCATGCTGATGTGTTATCAGGCTGAATCAGACGACCTGGCATACCTCTGTGCATGTAGCAACAAATTACCCTGCAAGGTGATCCCAAACAAAGAATGCACTGAACACCTAAGACACTGCTGAACCTCTGCTAGCCAAAACTCACTCCACCTTGTGCTTAAATCTGCATAAACAAGATGAGGACATGATGTAAACTCCTCGCCCGCAGCCGTTATCGCATCTAAGTGCTGTTACATTAATGAGATGATCAAAGCTCAACGCTGATTTCCCACACTGACTGAGTGTGAGGCCTCTGAGAGAAGCCGAGGTTTACATTATGAGTCTCCGACAGCCTCACATCTGTTAAACAACCCAATCCTCAGTAGACCACACAGCCTAATGGAAATGACACATGACTAGTTAGACTGAGTTGCTCAATGAAAGGCTGCCATTCTGCAAACCTGCAAGCTATGACAGATCCCCCAACCCACCCTCCGAGACCTAAGGCTATCAGATTCAATGGCACATACTGTACTTCATAAGGGAGCACAGTGTGGGTCTACTTTTTTTAAGGGTCAGGGCGAGAAAATCACAAGAGCAGTGGGGTCGGGGGGTTGATTTCTTATTTTAACATGTCAAACTGACCTTCTCTCCCTTGTCGCCTCTTGCTCCGCGGGGTCCTTGCTCTCCTGGTGGGCCCTGGGTGAACGGGAGACAGTGAAGCAGTCAGCAGCTTCAGGTGTTATGTCAGTTCATGTAGGCGGGAGAAACAGCTGTGCAGCTTTTAAACTCTGCTACTGTTATGTCAGATCAGTTTCCAGTTCCTGTCACTGCAACCGGCAATTAAATTTAATATCTATATGGTTCTCTAAATACTCTCTAAACTCTAACTGCGCTCTATGCCGTGCAGTGAAAACAGACAATATACACTCTCCATGTACACAAAGCTGTAAAAGACCTTTAAGAGAAGTCATTAGGGGGAAATGTTTAAAGGATCGGTGCGTACCATTGGGCCAGCTGGTCCTCTTGGTCCTACAACCTGGGTAAGAAAAGCAAAGAAAACAAAACAAAGATAAGATGTCAGTGATCCTGCATAAAATTTAATCTTTTATATCCAGGCAGGCTACTAAAGCTGACATTTACCAGATGGATTTGCACATGAGAGGTCTGGGGAAACATTATCTCCCTCCCATCAGAGCAGACTTGTTAATTGCTAATCTCTTCGGGCAAAGCATTATAAGAAACATACAATAAACAATGCCTTCTTATTTCCTGCCACGGACTTGTATTCCCTCAGAGGGGTAAAGCATTTCCAGGTGGAGCGGTGCAGCAACAGCAGCAGCAGGGAGTTCACTCTGTCGCTCTCTGAGGATCTTTATGGAGGACTGTATAGAGGCCTTATTGTGCTTGGCTGTCTTCATGATGAGTGGGTTAACAAGCCTTCATCCTCTTACTTCCCTTCTCTAAACTAATGGCACTTTAGTTATTCACTTAATCCATAATACTTAGAATACCTAAAACTGCGCTACAGTAACAGCAGTAGATGGTAACTCAGTACATTTACTCAAGTACTCTACAGTTACATAAATACTTGTGTTTTGAGTGTTTTCATTCCATGCACTTGTACTGTTGAAGGTGAAATCTTCGTTCTCCTTCATAACAAGTGGTATTTGACAGCTGTAGTTATTCGTATCGCTTCAGATTCAGGAAAATATGAAACCAGAAAATATGAAGAGCATAAAAAATATGACGCAGTGAAAAGGTGAAACTACCCCACAGCATATACAACTGTTTACACAAACACTTAAACACAGTCACAGTCACACAGGTCCTGTATTTCCTCCTGAAATAACATTCTCAATTACTTCTATATGGTGTACTCTGTATTTTTGTAAGGAATCTGAGTACTTCCTTCCCACTGACCAGTACTAGGGGCTGTACATATTCTACACACGATTAAATGAGGTCTCTACACTTAACAGACAAGTTTCCCAAATATAAAGAAGTAGTATTTTTCGTGCTGTGTGGCTGTAACTTACATCTGTAATGTCTCCGGGTTCACCCTTCTGACCCTGAAAGGTAAAGCATAAAAACCAGAATTAAGATCAACTACAGAAAAACACTTCAAACATTTTTTTATTCCCTGTCTGTGCTCCACCACATTTTGAACAGCTGCCCTGAAGACACCAGATAATAAGGACTTTTTATGGAAAATGTGGCAGTTTTCTCTGGAAACTGGTCACAGATAAATGTTAAAAGTAAGTATCCCCAGAATTACCATCAGATACATAACAGGAAGTGACTATTATCCATCTGGCATTGCTCTTTCACATCAAAGTTTCATCTAAATCCATAAACTACGGGGCCCTCCTGCAGCTCTGATACGAATCAGAGGCAAATACAGTTATAATTGCACACACAAACACAGATGCACACACACACACACACACACATAGCATTTAATATCCCACAGTGTCTCACCTTAGCTCCAGGTGCTCCTGTTGTGTGTTTGAGGAGGATATGGGGGCAAAACAGATCACAGTTAGTGAACAGCTTAATAAATCTTTGTAGGTCACACAGCATTTCCCAGAAGCCAAGAAACTCTATTTATATTATCAGCCATTTGCACTTTCCTAACAGTTACTATCGTAAAGACCACCACCAAATCATACTTTCTGTACACGAAGAGCCCATTAGGATTGAAAAAGTGTTGGCTGATTCACCATCTCACAGGAAGAGCTCAAAGCAAAAGCAAAGCAGCTGCAGTTAAAAGGAAAACGGTAGAAAGCAAAGACTTTGAAGTAACCTATAGATTTCTACTACTAACATGAACTCTTATGTGCTGTAGGGCAGGGCTGGAGTTAAATCTTTTTAAATGTTAAACTGTTAAAACCACAAAGCAATGTTAAGGCAGCAATATTAATACAAAGGTACAGGGTGTTTTTGAAGTAGTGCAGGGTTAAATTTATGAGTACTAGAGCACATATAACATCTGAGTTTGAATAACATCAAAACATATTTTCAAGATCTGACCAACAAGTAGCTTTATGATTCATCTGACTTCATGAAATTGGTCAGTTTTTTTTTAAACCTGATCAAAAATATGCAAACAGGATTATAAAACTCAGAGTACTGTGATACTGAGGTTTGATAACCAGCCCTGCTTTAATGTGGTTGATCATTCCAAATGACTTTATAAATGATACATGTTTCCTACTCAGCTCTTAATCCTGCTTTGAAATGAAGGATAAGTACATTATAAAGCACTTCAATGCACAAGCATGCACTGCAAACAGTGACACTTCTGATTTCACTCATGCTCCTCAACCGACTTTGTTTGTATTTCCAAAGCTGACCGACAGTGTTTGGATACTGGGGGTCTTTGTGCATCAGGAAGCAAAGGCACTTTTGAATGCAGTGAATTGCTCCTTCAAAAGGTCCGAACCCTCAGCAGAGTGTCACGGTGTTTTCTTGCCATCAGATCTGCAGAAATCCACAGAGAGGATATAGAGTAGAAATGCGAGGCCGTGTCTGCTCGACTGAGGTATTTCCTTAATGACTCCCACATGTTTTCATGATACTCAGGGAAAGAGAGAGTATTCAAACAAGACGGGGCCAAGGTGAGCCAGCCATGGAAAAATGACGGTGAGGTAGCATTTCACTGAAATCTTGTCAGATGTGTCACTGTTGTCATTTTTTAAATCTCTTATCATTTGTTTGTTTTGGGGATAGAAAACTGTATTTAAATCAAAGGCTGACACACAGTATAAGCCTCATTAATACATTAAAGTGACAGAAGTTCACCAGCTACTGTCCAGCCTTTGATTAATACCAAATGTTTTGTTTTCTCCCCAAACTAAACAACATGATCCTGTACAGTAATTTATTTATGAGAGGTGTGAGGATAAATAAATTACAACCAATGGGTGGAGACTGGTCAGCAGCGCAGATGGGGCAACACTCTCCGAATGGGATTTCAGGTTTGGGGCAGTCTTTTAGCTCCTCGCAGACAATTTCATCGCACAGGACGGTTCCAGTGTCACACACACAGATGCGACAAGGCTCTGGTTTCCAAACATCCTTGTCGCTATAACTCTGTCCATCTTGTACACAGCCAAAAACATCCTCCTCTGTGTGTGCGGTCATTGTAAGGGACACACAGAGGTCCAGGCAGGTAGACAGTGGAAGGAAAAAGAAGATTATGCATCAGTTGTGAATAGCAGTCACTGTAATGTATAACTCACAAACACCAAGTTGTATTTCCTGTAAGTCATCACATGTCATTGAAACATGAAGCAAACTAATATTGTTGTTTAGCTTTGAAACAGACATGCAGAGCTTATCCAGGTAGAACTGGTGATAATACAAACACTTGATGAAAAGCACAAATACAAATTGAACACAGTAAAAAAACATTTTTCTGCCTTAATAAAAAATGTAATTTGATGCATCACTGAGCTAATTTGGATTAACTGTGTCTCAGTGACACTTCAGCAGGGAGGACACTTGTCAACATTATCACGTGCATGCTGGTAAAGTATTGAGAATTAATGCTGCCAGTATGAAAAGTTTTGGGGGGTATCATAGTCCGGAATAGGGCCAATGGAGCAACTAAGACTTCACATTATCGCTGATTATTCTCCCAATTTCATTGTTAAATTGTTTCTAAAATGAAAAGATTTTAACATGACAGAAGAAAAGCACTGAATGAACATAAAAATAATAATTAGTAAATGAACTGTCTATTTATTGCACCTCTAAACTATGAAAAGTGCAACTTCCCTGCTTCAAAGCCAGATGTTGCACCTTTGTTGCTCATGCCAGTTAAAAATAACCAATTCAACTGATACATGCAACCTCTCAGGTAGCCACAGGGTGGCAGTGCAACACCACAGACTCACAGTGAAGCTGAGCCCTGCAGGAAACCTCTAATAACTTCACAGGAGCTGGAGACCGTGTGCCTGAATTCCTCCACAAGTTAAATATAGGGCTCGTTTACATTGCGGGAGACACCCTAATTTACTGCAAAGGAGACAGACTTTGCATTCAGTAAATGAAAATGTTTGGATTTTTTTTTCTCAGACCACAGCTTGGCAAACAGAGCAGAGGGGAACGTGATGGAGGTGGGGCACGATTGAATACAGCTACTGTACGTGGTCTAAATCACACCACTCCTGAAAACTAAACAATAGACTTCGGTAATTAGCAATATTTTACTTCTTTTTCAGAGTCTGGCACATGCAGTCAATACATGGCCTAACACCTGCTAAATGCTCTGACTGGAGTCACTGAACCTGTGCCGAAGGATGAAAGTGGTTCACGCACCAAAAGAAAAAGGCCTCAGGGTACAAGCTGCTGAAAGGGCGAGAGGAGTAGGAGCAAGTACAGTAGCTATATTTACCTTTGAGCGCTGCTTAAGTCTAGGTAACCTAACGGACCTCAGCAGCAATGAATGAGGTCTTTCTGGAAAGGGACAGAGTGGGCAATTCACAAACTATTGCCTTGTATAAACACGGGGCAAATTTTAAACCCCATCTGGAAGCCATAGCTGTGTCAGATGCCAGTTCAAACACGTCAGAGAAAAGAAAATGGTCAGCTTTCATGCACATACCTTGCGGTTTTGACATGTAATTTTACAAGTCTGGATGTACTATCAAAGGCCTGCACCTGTCCCTTCAGTGGCTCAAATATGAAAGATTCTCCTGATATTGGATATTCAGGGAGACAAGGGCTCCTCTATCTGCAGGAGAGCTGATAGAAAGCTGGCTTTTCGTCACTCTAGATAATTTGTAAGTCTCTCCTGTGTGTTGGCAGCCATACTGTTTTCCAGAGGAGTAAAATGAACAATGAAATTTGTAAAGTGAACCCAGGTGCACTTTGAGGACATTAGAGTCAACTCTGTTTTTTTGTCTGTGTCTAGTAACTTTTAGGCTTTGATTTGACTTCTGCTCCTATCTTAATGGCCTCATGACCTGCATGAACCATCAGTCAGAGGCCTCAAAATTAAGGCCTGACCTTCCCACCCCCTGAGCGAGTCCAGGCCAGTGAGCCTGATGTGGTGAAGTTACAGTCAGACCTCTTCACGATTTCATGTCTCCCCCCAAAACAAATTCTGCCTCCAGTTAGGAAAGAAGGGCTTGCATTATATCCAGGGACCTCCATCTCTGAAAGGGTAACCTGAGACTTGCAATTGCTTTGGCATGAGTATTCCTCCCCCCTTCTCTCTTTTTTCCTGGGAAAATACACCTTTTCTTTGCTTTAAAAGCTCGGTCGGCTTGACTTCTGGATAGTGAGAAGAGTTTCTAGAATTCCAATAATAAAGTCCCTGTCTTATATTTTTCCAGTCACCTCTCTCTAGCACCCTGGCTCTGTCTCTCTCTGGGCTGACTGTCATAGCTTATGGGTAATCTTTTAAGCAGATGGAAACCCTGAAATCATATGGAACATTATTTCTGGCCCCAAATCTGCTGGCCTACCTTCACTCTCAAATGTCTCTTGTGGATACTAAAATCAATAATAATGATGAATAATCCCACTCCAGTTTTACTTAGAAAAAGAGAACGGTCAAAGTCAGCAGCTATGAAGAATTATATATGAACCATTTGAGTATCAAATTAAAAACTTTGGAGAAATGTTTTTATAGAAATTTTAGCTATTAGTACACCTTTCTGTCTCAACAAGCCAGGATCCGTCTGGATGCCCTCTGACAGCAAAGGAATGTGAACACTTTTCACCAAAGGCCCTTGAGCCTGACCACCTTTCACTTTTCCCCTGTCCCCTCCCCCTCTCACCCTCTATATTAAGTGAATCTGCAGTTAAAAGGAGAGTCTGTCAAGGCCCCTAAAGCACCCACAGGTGTCAGGCAGTTCAACTTTAGGAAAGAAGGGGGAGGCAGGGTACAGTACTGAGCGGAGATCACTACAAAGGATCAAAATCTCAATCTTTAAATTTTCCATTCTCAAACAATAGACGAGTGTTAGTCTAAACGAAAATTAATAAATATTGCCTGTGATAAAATAACATGAACTCCAGAGAAGCGAGAAAACAAACAGCTCCAGGGCTGAGCGCGTTATTTTTGCGTAAACGTCCCACAGCTCTCCATCCATTTCATCAATCTTACGCGCGCCCACATCTCTGATATACTGACTTTTATCACACCTTCCAGACACAGAATGATCAGATCTATAAGTAGACACAAAGTCCACAACAATAATCACTCATCTAACTTTTTTGTGCCACAGATCATCCAAACAATTCTGAACTTTCTGTGCGTAAAAGTTGCGGGGTTGATACTCCAAACCTAGTCAAAGTTCAGGTACTGCGCCCAAAGATAAACATTTCAGAAGAATCTCACCAGGAGAGGACCTCCTGCTTTCTGTGCACTTTATGATAAAGTTAGATTTTCTTCATCAGAGTAATAAAACTGCCACTTACGGTCGTCCTCCTCCTGACATCTCACAACGGCTAATAGACAAACTTGGGTTGCTACAAGTAGCAGTACAGTCCTGGAATCCATAAAGCTGAACATGTCTAAATATTAGACATGCAGGGCCCTTGAGGGAGAAAGAAGGGTGCGAAGGGAGCGGAGGCTTCTCTCAGTATTTAGTGTTTGTGTCCCCAGTTACAAAAGCCGGACCATTCGACATTCACCGTTCCCAAAAACCGATGGGGGGAATCCAGCGGCAGGACCTGGACCTGCAGCAGCAACTCAGCACCGACCGCTTCAGGCCAGACGCTGTAGTTTTATGTCCCCGTTGCCTTCAATGAATCTTCGTATATTCCCAAATATCAGGCCGGCCCCTTACCCCCTGTCAGGCTGAAATCCGAGCCCCGTCTCCCTCCCATTCTGTCTCCCAGGTCCCATTATTCCAATCCCAGACCACTCCTTTCCCCACGTGCTGAACTCAACCCAAAAAAGCTTGAAACTTTTTTTTTCTCCCTAATTTTGGTGCCCTCCTCCTCCTCCTCCTCTCTCCCCCGCCTTGTTCATCGAAAGCATAGCGATGTCAGAAGCACTTCGTTACGCTAAATGAAGGCGCTTCTTCTTTATGTTTGTCGTGCTGCTCTGTAACCTGGGATGGATTAACAGCCTGGTGCACAGACAGCTGCTGTATTCTAATGAGTTCAGTCCATTACCACCAAATATACTTACCTGATATTAATGTTGGACATTATAACCCAAAGACTGAGGACCACAGGGGCACACACTGTCTTTATAGGAAGAAACACTGAGGACAGGAAACAACATAACACAACATCCTGAAGCATCCAATATCACATACACACTCTCTCTTTCTGAGATATTAACATATTTATAACACGTTTAAAAATACATGTTGCAGGTATTACTAGCTCATCAGGCAAATGCACTTCTAACATTCAACTGATTTTTAAAATTTGCCTCAGTTATTGTTAGACGTAGCTTTATTAACAAGTAAAAATTGAAAGATAAGACCTCTCCAAAAACATACAGTATATATGAAAATAAACTTTGATAATCACTTTAGTTACAAATTCTCAAATGTGACAATTTTATTTATTTTTTTATCATTATGACAGATAAGGAAATATTTTTGTTTTATTGTGTGTTCGAAATCTGACCCATTTTTTGTTTTCACAGTTTTTTTGACTGTGGTATTTGTTAGAAAATCCTGAAAATGATTGGATTACCCGATCTTGAAAATAACTGAACTGTTTAAACAATAATAGTTTGAGTTGGGTTCCTATAAGCTCACTTACTGGCTTAATAATGATAGTTTTCACACTTATAACAAAGCAGGAACACAACTAAAATTTTTAATTCAAGCTTTAAATTAAAACAGAACGTTGGTGTTTTTTCCATCTTTGTGAGTTTAAAAGCTGAAGAAGCAAAGAGAGATTAATGCCAAACGGGTGTCACCTACTTAATCTGCTAGACTGTCGCCCTCCTGGCTGTAATAAGCTGCCCTGTCCCAGGAAAGGGAGGATTATGGTTTGATGATACAGGTGGCTACACTGGCGTCTCTGGTAGGAGTGTGGGAAACAAACAGGTGACCCTGATGGAGACTGAGGATGTGCAGCATGCAGACTGCACACAGCACTGACTGATGTTTTCCTAACATAGTGTTGTATGTTAGCTGGGGAAAGTTATTAGGTGATGCTGTCAGTGCACTTGCTGCCATTATAATCAGGTCCTGTCAGGACTATGGTGTCATCAGGAATTAAAAGTTTCTCACACTGTCTGCAGCTCACCCACTTGCTGTTTTTTTTTAATTAATGCAGCTGTATCATTCAACCTGCTCCTTGAAGTTAGTCCTGTGAAATGTCTGTCCCACACACAGACTGCACACAGAAGTGGATGGAGCAAGCAAGGCTCAAAAACTCCAACCTATTTCAATTCAAAAATCATCATGAAATATTTAGTTAATAGATTTTTTTCACAAGTCATTCTGATGTCATTAGCTAAAGTTAATTCTTCTTATTTGTGATGTAGTGGTCCATCTGAAAAATCATCTTTATTAAACAGATATAAAGAAGAATATTTGGGAGTGTGGCTTGAATGACATGTCTGCTTTCCAGTGAGACCGGTGCTAAAGTTGAGTGAAGTGGAGAATATGAATGATCTCTCATTGACATCTTACTGTCTTTAGGTCACATCCAAAGCTTAAGTAACCACTAATTAGATAAAACAAACACAGCACCAAAACATGTATTGCATGCATTTAGCTATGGTTAATACTTTCTGCAATGACAGTGCTCACATATGTTTCAATGACACCACAAAATACACAGAGAAAATATGACTTTATTTAGTTTAATTGACAGTTTCACACTCATTTCAAGTACTACTCCTGTTGTGTACCAGCACTGTGTAGCTGTGACAAATATAGAAATTACAAAACATAACTGTGTTACTCTTAACACTGATCAATCCTGTCATATGCAAACAAAACAAGCTGATCCTGCTCTAACTGCACAGTGAAAACCTCAAATGAAGTTAAACTACATTTTAAAGCCCACGTTGTTGAACATTTTGCTTGTTAAACAAAGGCTTCCTCTAAATCTACGATGTAATTACCACAGAAGAAACACCCCTTTCTTTCTTCTCTTTAATATGATAATCTCCACAACTACTTCCTGCAACTGAGGGAACACATAGCCTTTCAAAACAGCCTTGATCTTCCCATCAGACTCTGGATGGAGCCTGTACTTTGTGCAGGAATGACTCTCTTGTCCCCGCTCTCACCCTGTCACATGAAGCTGAGGTAATAAATCACAGCAGCTAACAGAGTACTTACAGGGACACGCCACTTGTACTCTACAGCTCTAACTATATATAAATGGCAAGGGACAGTTTGGTTGCATCATTTATGCAGGGTCTTCACCCCTCTGCAGGTTGTGACCTATCAGCTTTGACCTTTGACCCTCCTCACACTTTATTGGAAACGGGAGCAGCTGGTGCGTCCTGAGTGTGCAGCGTTAGTGCTATTCTCTGCTGTTTGGCCGTCTAAGGAGAACAGTGGTTGTCCAGCGGGTCAGTTACTCACACCACAAGTTAGTTTGTTTAGTTAGTTGAGGGTCATTCATTGGTTCAAGTGGAGTACATAACTAATCGTAATTCAGGGGAAACACTCTGTTGTGAACACCTGCAAACTGATGGAAACTTGCAAGTAGACAGACACCTGCAAGTTTCAACATAACAACACATGTTTGGGCCAAAAACAATCTGACCTAAATAGACCACTGCTGAAACAGGATGGATGAAATGCGGCCACGAGTGATGTTTAATGTTGGTCTTTGCTTATAAACCATGTAAATGTGTTTCTTTAACAATACAGAGTTGTGTTTTTCATGTTCTCTAATAAAACTAGCATGAAAATTGAACAACTTATAATTTTGGTAGCTTCAGAAATATTTTGCTGTTTGCATTGCACAAAACGTCTGACTATGTATAGTCTTGTTCTTGGCAAATTATAATTGTTTTCCTTTTGTGATCTTGGGGCTGGGCCATAAACCCCATGCAACCCAGTGATCAAAGGCTGTGGATCTCTAAACTACCAATTATCTATTCATAGGCTGGAGACATAAAATCAGCTGTAGAGTGTCTTATTTAGCTGCTGCTTGTAGTGACTGGCTGGCTGCACTGGCTGCTGCTTTTGTGGTCTGAAAAATGTGTCCAGTTGTGAACCAATGAAAAGTTTTGCTGGACAAGAGTGCATGTCCTGCTTCGTGGTTTCGAGGCATGAATGTGTGCGGCGTTGTGTGTGCTGAGCAGAGGTGTTGTGCGTTTCAGTCAGTAAGCTGTGTTTGAAGTGAACCCTTTGAAGATGAGTCCTTCGGAAATGACACACTGTGCCTGTGCGTAGTTGTAATATTTCCTGCTTCTCATCTCCATGTCTGCGAGTGCATGGTTTAGGTATTAAGATTTGCTGGCTCTAAGTCCAGACAAGACGTTGCTTTGTTTCAGACCTGCAAACCTCAATTATGCCTGGAAAGGAGATGGGCTGCAGCGTCCTGCGGCTGCATTTTGATTACAAGTCTTCAAAGCTTCCCTGTGTCGAGCTGACGGACGTTTCCCCCTCCAACAAGGTGAGGGGTTGAGGGTGACACAGCTCCACAGTGCTTCAGAGAGGATGAGGAAAAAAAAGCACTTGTGGTATCATGTGACCACTCAAGTCTGCAGAGATTTGCATAAATTCGGCCAGCGTCTGGAGTCAGTAATCTCCACTAGTTGGACATGTTTGATTATATTTAGTAATCATGTATTGTTTTCCAACAACTTGAAAATTGCTGGTTATGATGTGGTAATAAATTACACCTGCTGGGTACTCGCTCTGCTGTGCCTTTTAATAATTTAGAGAGAAAACAATGAGAAACGGTGGTGAGTATAGGTCTGTATTTGTTTAGGAATGAAGTCTGTCTGGAAAGATAATCAGAGAGTATGGGAAACCAGCAGAAAGAAAGAAAGAGAGAGAGAGAGAAATGGAGAAGAAAGGCAGCAGGCATAAGGGAGGTTGAGAAAAATAGAAAATGAGGGAGAGGGTGAGAGGTGAGGTGGGTGGGAATGATGGAGTGCAGGACGGAGGGAGGGGTTGGCTGAAAGAGGGTGGGACGCTGAGAGTGGGAAGGAGGCTGATGATGATGATGATGATGATGAGAGGGAGAGAGGGGTGCACTCAGCAGGGAGAGCTTTAACTGAGGCCATGTGAGATCGCCACTGAAATAACAAAAGCCATGACATCATCAGTTGGGTTAGACGTGAAAGAGCGCACTGTCAGAGTACCTACAGGCCTAATAACATTACTTCCAACAGCCTGGTTTCTGCTGCCGGCCTGAATGGGGATATCCAGGACTTACTCACTACCTGCTTTGTTTGGTTCTCCCATAAGTTTCACTCAGATTTAATTCAGTTTCCTCATTTACAAAATATGAATACTATGTTTTTAGTATTGTTAACAATTAAAAGACCAGATGAAACGTGTTATTCTCTAAATGTTTTCAGACAAATCTGTTAAAAGCGTATGTGTGCAGATAAACAGCTGAAATGATTAGTCTTTTGAAAATGTAGAAACTGTCTTTGATAATACAGGAATATTTGAAATCATTTTTAAGCAAAAAAAAGACAAATGGTTGTTGCTTTCAATCTCTTTTCTTGTGTGAATATTTGTTGTCTTCTGTGATACAACATTTAGATCTTGTATTGTTTTAATTTACAAAACATTTGAAGATGGCACCTGATGATCTTTTTTCTTCTTTTTTGATTTCTGTTTTCAAATCTGTACAGTTCAAATGATTGACAGATTAGTCAAAAATCTGGCTAATGCTAAGCATACTTGTTAAATGTAACCATGGTTTCATTTTTATTGTAATTAGCTGGACACATTAGTTTATAAGAAATCACACAGTAGTATGTTGATGGCGCATTTACACTGGTACCTACTCGCTTCGCTTCGCCTCGGATCGCTTGGGATCGGCCCCCTCGGTTGCATTTACATTGCCGTGGATAGTCCTTCCTCCATGTAGCAGGTCGTCATCCGTGACATCATCTTTTATGTGACTCTTTCATTCGTGACTGCACCGTCCAGCTCCCGCTGAATTTTCTCATCAGCGACTAACGACAGAAAGGTTTGCACCTCGTCCTGAGTCCATGGGGCAGGATTTCTAACAGATGCCATTTCTCCTCTTGTTGTTATTTCAAACACGTCTGCACAGTTTGCCGAAGATTTAAAAATGGCGTGTTTGCGGAGACAGATCATGTGCCGCGCAGTGATGACACAACGACGCAGTGACGATTTCGACCAATAAGATTTTAGTACCTGCTCCGACCTGACCGGGTACTTTTTCTGGAACCGCAGGAGAGGAGGTACGAAAAGTTGTACCAGGTACCAAG
>OOFC01018210.1:0-15351 GCA_900323345.1 Pseudochromis fuscus
GCCCAACTCCGGTCCTCGAGAGCCCCTATCCTGCATGTTTTAGATGTTTCCGACACACCTGATTCAAATGATCAGGATCGTTAGCAGGGTTCTGCAGAGCTTGAGGATGAGCTGGGTCATTTGAATCAGGTGTGTTGAAAGAGGGAAACATCTAAAACAGTGTTTCCCAACCCTGGTCCTTGGTGAACACTATCCTGCATGTTTTAGATGTGTCCCTCTTCCAACACACCTGATTCAAATGATCAGGATCGTTATCAGGGTCTTCCAACACACCTGATTCATATGATCAGGATCGTTATCAGGCTTCTGCAGAGCTTGAGGATGAGCTGGTCATTTGAATCAGGGGTGTTGGAAGAGGGACACATCTAAAACATGCAGGGTAGTGGCTCTCTAGGACCAGGGTTGCAGACCTCTGAGCTAGAGAAAAACAAGAAGATGCAACTGTTTTGTCTATAACAGTGGTTCCCAACCCTGGTCCTCGGGGAACAATTTCCTGCATGTTTTAGATGTGTCCCTCTTCCAACACACCTGATTCAAATGATCAGGATCGTTATCGGGGTTCTGCAGAGCTTGATGATGAGCTGGTTATTTGAATCAGGTGTGTTGGAAGAGGGACACATCTAAAACATGCAGGATAGAGGCCCTTGAGGACCAGGGTTGGGCACCCCTGGTGTACACTGCACAATATGTGTCATGTACATGTTACTGATCACAGAAAACTCTGGACTTCCTTTAGGGTCAGTGCATTAGCCAGATTACATTTCTGTCTTTCATTACTTTTGTTACTTCATTCATCCAAAAACTCTTCGAGCCAACATACCTAACTTTTCTGTTTATGTCATTAACAGCAAAGTGAAAAGAAAACCTTACACTAAAGTGGAAATTTATTCATTTCAGTCCTTTTTTCAATTTTCAGGATGAAACTAAGTGTTAGGTACTGCTTTCTGTTGTATTGAATGAGAGGGCAGTAACTATACTGCACACATTTTAAGTTGGTTTTACAATTACAAATAAGATGCCTAGTGCTGTGCTTATTGAAATGTCTCTTTCAGATTGGAGAAGACAGCTGAGCCGGTCAGGTTTTTGCAGATTGTGTTGGGTTTAGGACGTTTTGTGCCTGAGCCAGAAAAGTAGCTCCACAGTTTGCCTCTGGAAATAGATATGAAGGGCTCAATGTTAAATCTGCAGATATCTTCAGCAGACGCACAAAATTAATTATATAGGTCAAATATGTCTGTCACTTTTGATTGGTTAGGACAAAATGACGCATCTTCCTGGACCAAAAATGGCTAATGTGATTGCAGTGTCAGATTCAGGAGTGAAACAAAATGGCAAGTTGGTTCAGCATTCCCCTGACCCCCCATACAATTTCATAAGTAATGCAAATTACACTAAGCTTCACAACGAGGTTAAAGGGTAAGATGTTACAAAACAGATTGCAGGAACAAAAGTAAAGTTTAAAACAATCACCTAATAAAAATTCACCCAAATTTATTGACTTAAAGAAATAAACCCCACAGATAAATAATTCATTTAACCTTTGCTGTACTTTTGTTATGCAGGTTTTCTGCATTATTGACAAATCTGTGCAGCTTAATGCAGCCGAGAGAGCTTCAGAGAGATGTGGCCTGCATCTGCAATGATGGCTGTAATTAGCTGATCCAAACTGCATTAGCCATTCTGTTTTATGTGGTGCAACAGTAGAAGCCTGTGATTTACAGATTTGTACACATAACGTACTCCTACACATCTTTTGTAAATTGATATTGTAGTTGTTTAACTTAACCGAGAGGACTTTGTAGACATCAATCATCAACATCCATCTAGAATATGGTTGAAAAAAGTCTCCGTGTTACTTAATGTTTTGGCTTTTAACATAAAAAACAGAGTTGGTTTATTTTTCTAATGGACAGTTTCCAGTCATACGTATTAAAACTTGAACTAGATGAATTGGCAGTAAAAACCCTGTTTATCCAAATGTCAGGTCAAATACAGAAATAATGTAAAAGTCCAAACTGTGGGCTGTGCATTGTATTTATTTTAATGAAAGTTCTGCCCTGTTAGACTTTGATTTGAATATGTTAGCGCACATGTCACATATTTTTAATAGTCTTCAGCCACTTAGCCATTTAAGAAGCTCTTTTTTTTTTTCTCTAAGTTTAAAATAGGTCACATTAGGTTGTTTCTGCTTTGATAGTGTGTTTTTGATTTAAAAAAATCAGCCAAGAAATTTCAGTATTACTGGTTCCATGCATTTACCTCAGTCAAATAAAGCTCTCCTTTTCCTCTTTTATGTCAGTGTAAACAAATGACCTTTAAATATTTTCCTTTGATTTTCCAGACCGAGCTGTATCTGTCCTGTGTATAGCTTTTTATTCTTCTGTGTAGCCTCCTCCTCCTCCTCTGCAGCAGCATGTGATGGATTTGCATTTTGATGTCTCTTGATCAGTTGACTCATTCGCTTTGATTAATGCATCTTTTTTTCTCACAGAATTCACATTACTAGCTTGTATGAATTTGTATGCCAGTGACGGTTTTATTCTCCATCAGTCAGGGCTCGTGTATCATTTTTCCCCCGACCACTTGGCATTCAAACAGCCAAAATGAAGAATGGTATTTTGAAATGTGTGTATGTGTAGTGTGTGATATTATGGTAGTCTTTAGCTTAGATCAAAGAAAAAACAACAACACATCTTATTCAGTTTTAGTTAATGTATGATGATTTGTTGCCATTTAATGTGACTTTAATTTTGATGTCTATTAATAAAGATTGCTCACCATAGAGGTCAGTGTATAGTATATATTTTTAAAACAGCACAAAGATGTCAAAAGCAGCATTTTTAAGTGTCTACTGTGTTCACCTTTCTTTGCAGGTCCATTCTCAGACGTGGTCACCACAAATCTCAAGCTCTCCAACCCTACAGACAGGAATGTGTGTTTCAAGGTGAAGACGACAGCGCCGCGCCGGTACTGTGTGCGGCCAAACAGTGGAATCATCGATGCAGGCACCTCAATCAACGTCTCCGGTAATGATTATTCAAGTGGGACTGAGCTGGGCCCAATAAAGCTGCCTACAATTTAATTTATTGTTTTGATTATTTACTTATGGACTAGTTTAACAAGTGGCTGCTGCTCCTGATAACCAGAAAGTGATGATTTGACATTATGTAATTATTTTTAATAATTTTTTGTAGTTTTTTCAATGCCCAATATTTGCTGGTTACAGCTTCTCAAATATAAGAATTAAATTGTTTTTTAGGTTTACTTTTGGGTTTTTAACAGTTTCTCAGTTAAAGGGAACTTGAAGGTATATTTTTGGTAGGTTGTCTTTGGTGTTGTCATTGGTGTTTTTATTTGTATCTTCATTTAATTAATCAAGTATATGTGAGGATTGCTCTGTGTGTCTAAGGAAGGTAAATGATCAAGCATGTCTTATTATAAAGCAGTTTGTTTTTGTTTATTTACTTGTAAATACCACCCTGCTTCTATTACTAAGTATTTCCCCGTCCCCTCAGCGCAGTCCCTCTTGGTAGGCCTCATTCTCAGACATGCAGCTTGAGGGAGACAGGTACAGGCTAATGTTTCCACACCGTGCCACCTCTGCCATTTACAGCCACAGACTCAGTTTACAACCTCCCCTATCTGGTGTCAACAACTGCAAACTGTGTCACTAATGCCTGCAGTCAGCAGTGGGCGACAAACCAACTTGACTCCACTCAGTTACCATCATGTTTCACCCTTATTAGGCTGAGGAGGGTCACAGAGTTAGGTCCCAAACTGAGACTGCTTTTCTGAAAATTGTAGCCACACATGTATAGGCATGTTCTGTACACATTTTATGTCTTCATGAAGTACTAAAGCTTACACGGTATTATCAAAATAGTGGTTAGCAAGATAACAAAAAGGGGTGGCTTCAGAAAATGTGCATTTTTAAAATGAACATGCATACATTTTGATGCGCAATCCAGAGTTATTAAAGGTCCTACACAACCATGGTGATCTCACCTATTTTATAAGTATGTGGGAGTGTAGAGTACTAACTGATCTCTGCATGACTCACCTGTAAGCATTATATCTTTATCACCTGAATAGCACAGTCCTGCTTTGTGCTGTTGATGTTTCCATTTTGATTTAACACACACACAATGCCACTCAGTGCATATGTTGTTTTGAATCAGCTAAACAATAATTAAACAATACACATCAAGTAAACAAGATGCTCTCTAATCAAGTAAACCATACAATAAGATAATTAATGCAGCACAAACACCATTGTAAACAATATAGACATATTTCACTTGACCTGTTGTGGCTGAGTCCTAATGGTAGTGACAGTTACATTTCTGTTGAGTCTAAAGTCTTCAAAACCTGTTGCTGTTTGACGATCAGCTGGTAGAGATTCATTATCATTTAACTTGTCACCTTGTTTGGTTTTGCACAGGTTTCCTTGGTTTTGTTTGTGTTTATATAAAAAGTGGTGTGGTGTGCTGATATGGTCAAATGGATCAAGTTCTTATGGGCTGACTTTTGCTGTGGTAATGTTGGTAGGAGTGGGATTTTTTTTAATAGAAGTAATACTAGACAAGAACAAGAGCAAGCATACCCAATGGTTTCCTGCTATTCACACATAGAGAGGGGTTGGTAATGTGCCAAGAAACACAGCGATTAAGAATATAACAAGCAAATAAACATGGCAAGCACAAGTTTCAAAAGCTTTAAAAAACAGCTTTGCAATTGCCATATGTTTGTTAAACCTCAGGGCTACACACACTGCGTTTTGTGTAAACTCTGAAGGTAAACAACAGTTTTGTTTGCCTAAAAGAAAAGTCAATTTGCACCTTTGAGTGCTATTTTAGCAAGATGTAGATATTAGGCTTTTTTTTTTTTTTTTTTTTTTTAAAGGGAATATTTAGAGACAAGGTTAGTTTGATTGACAGGTCTGGTCTCCAAGGAAACTAGATCTGAACTCATAGTGTCCTCAGGTTCAAGGGTCAGACCTGCCTCCTCCTAAAAAAGTCACTTCTGGTTCCAAACAACCAACATGGCTACATTCAATTGCCAAAGTTCTGGCTTCAGAATATGAGTCCACAAACCAACGGCTGATGTCACATTAACTTTGTTCGTTCTAGGTCTGTGCTCTGAAAACACTGCATAGTTTTAGCAGTGGAAATAAATACTGCATGGTTATCATTCCAACATTAATAATAAAAAAAGAAAATCTTAAAATAATCTATCTTAAAATAATGTAGATCTACTAAAAAATGTCTTGTTTAAAGGCATTCTGAAAGCACAAGTAGTCTTTCTTATAAGAACAATAATCTTGCACAATATCTGTAAAATATTTTTTGTTTGCATCATCTATAAACTCCATCGAAGGAGACTGCATAGCATCCATTACTTATTGCAGTCCAGTTAGTCTCATATTTCTGCCCAGTAATTTCTAACAAAGCAGCACAAAAGCTGCACAGACATCCACTGGCATCGAGGCGAGAGAAAACCGTCTGCCACTGGATACCTACAAACCCATGATGTGTCATTTGCTGGCTTAGCAGGCGATACACACACTGCTTTTGAAGCTCAGCTCTGCTGTAACTGTATATGTTGAATGTAGCCATTACCACAGGAATGTGGCCGAGCCTGATTGGTGTTATGTAGCAATATCCAGTGGAAAAATATGTTGAGTGAATATTTTAGAAAAATCCTTGTGTCCACAAATATTGAGCTTATTGTGGGAATATGTCAGAAGTTCGCCTGACATACCCTGGACATGTTAGCATACCAGAAAAGGCAAAAAGCAAAATACTTTCCCGCAATGAAAAAAAATAACAAATTTGATGTTGTAGCTGTTTGAATCAGCTTCATTAGCTTGTCCTTAGATTTATCTCCCATGGGCCTATGTTATGACAAGACAAGAAGGTGATTCTCCTATCTTAACTGACATCCGAGTCTATATTCATAAAACATTTCTGCTCAAAAGCCACACTCACTCAAAGCCATGTGTTGTGATGTTTTTTTAACATTCACAAACCCCATTCGCTTCCTTACCCACTGACTCGGCCTGTAAGATGTGATGGATTCAAATGCCGTTGACTCGTGGGTTATCCCTCGTTCTGAAACAAGCTCGTTGTTGTACAGTCAGTACCTGTTTTCATTTTGAATTCTATTGAATAAAGCAGACCCGGGAGAGCACAATCAGGAGTGCGAGAGCCTGCTACCCCGAGAAGTCTGAATGTGAATACGTTTTATGAGCGTTTGCTTTTACATCCTGGTGAGTTTTCCCTCCAGGGCTGTATCTCCACAACTTCCTCACTCCCACGCTACATTGTTTCAGAAGGTTTGCTGATCTTTGACCAGGTTTCTGTGTTGAGTAATAGTGAACAAAGTGGCCAAGGAGCGCTGTATTATGTGTCAGGTATCTCTGAATCTGTGTGACAAGGTTGCTGTCATAGATACGGGTGTAGTAGTAATCAGCCGTATGGTATCATGTGCCACATCATATCTTCTTTCACTGTGTCATAACAGTGTTGAATTCTCCTCATGGTTTCTCCTTCGGGATTTCTTGATCAGTGTGGTGCATGGAGACATTTTCAGTTTTCTGATACAACATCTGTTTCTTTATTTTGTTGCATCATCAGACACAGCTTTTGTTTTCTATTATACACTGAAGAGAATCCACTTTAAAAGGGTCAGGGAAGTCTTAAGTTTTATACTTTGACTCCAACTGACTGACATAATACTTGGAAAATGGAAATGCAAGGCACATTTTCAGCCAGTGGTTCTTTTCCCTTTATTGAGAACATATCACATCATCCCAGATGAGCCCTTTCTACCTATTCTTATAAAATTCCCCTGTGGGGATTAATAAACTTTATCTTTTTCCACAGTTTAATCTCATATTTAGCTACAAATGAAATAAAGCTGAGGTATAAGTGACACAAAAGTTAACCACATGAAATTTCACCACATTTTAGACAACCTATGCGATGATTTTCTGCTGTTCTGCTGTTTTTATATAACTGTAAATGTAATATATTTGGATTTGACTATTGATCGGATAAAACGAGACATTTGTAGACATCAGCTCAGGCTTTAAGGAATGCAGATAGGCATTTATAACTATTCCCTTACATTTTATGGCTCTAACAGCAGTTTTTAACAAATTAACTTAAATCCTACTGTAGATAGGCTCCTGCAGGCCCTGTAATAATCATTTTCTTGTACACGAGCCATGGGTCGACCTCTGCAAGCAGCTCAAGGTAAAGCAGTTACTAGTAATTCTGTTGTTTAGCATTTTTTCTCATGGGACACAATTAATTAGTGACAGGAAAGGAAAGTTTTCTTACCTCCCTCCCTCACCCCCTTAATGGTTCCATTCATCATCAACAAGCAGGCAGGCGATTACCATCCTGCTTGACCGTGTTGACTACAATTAGCCTCTGTGAGTTTTATAAATGACTGCCTGGTGTGAAGTAAGAATACTAAATCATGCCATTAGCAGAAGTAGCTCTTTGTAAAGGTGTATTCAAAGGCTGTAGATCAAAGATGATTTAACTTGCTTTTTTCTCCCTCGGGTGGCTGTGTTTTTTCCATCTCAAGCTTTGGCTCAGAACCTTTTAATGTTATTCAGTGTTGCTCAAAGAGCTTACATGCTTTCCTGCCTCCATTCTCTGGTATTGTCCCCATGGACCCAAGGTAGATGGCCCTGCAAATTGGGTTTGACTGAAACAGGACGTTCTCAATCTGTTCATGCCGTCTGTTTCTGATTTGCTATACTGAACTACACTGATTGCTGTAATGGTGCACTCCATCTCTGAGGTTTTCCAGTCTGGGGAGGATTGGCATGTGCCATATATGAACACCATCTTGATAGCTCCACCGGCTTTGAAATTGGCCCCTTTGTTTCCGGTGAAAATCAAAAGAATCATGCAGGGATTGTAGACATAGTTGGTACCGATTTTAAAGTATGTCTTTCAGTTACATCCTGATTTAAAAGCTGTGGTCAAAATAGGAAAAGGCCAGCCGTCAATAGCTATTACCATCCTCTCGACACTTCCAGACCCCTGCGCTGACACAAGAAAGTGATCACTGTAAATCATTGTTACAGCTCTAAAATACCTTCTCAGTCATTGGAATGACATCAAATAGCACACCACCGACTGAGAGCTCTGATGTGGTGATGGGTTAAAGTCGTATTCCAGCTCCACACCTGTTTTTTGTTAGAGCAATATGTAAGGCTAAGAAAGAAAAAGACAGAGTTAGAAGCTGTTAGAAAGATTACCCCCCAGGGTATATGTAGATCCGTGAGTGTTTGGCCGTCATGGTAACACGAACATAGAAATAAATCATATCCACCAGTTTTTCCGAGCAGCAGGGACAAGCCCAGAGCCTTGAAGACGTGAAGGCCCTAGTTTACAATCTGACAAATACATGGGCATTCAATACTCACTAAGTCCTCTTTAATCCGAGGTCAGAACTCATGGGTTGAGAAAGAAGAAGTGATGGAAAGTTGCTGACACAGGAGAAATAAAAGGCATTCAAAAGTGTTTGTATTTGGGACACCACATTTCTCATTGCAGGGCTTCACCCATAAATTATCCCACCTGTCTGCTGCAGTTACTGCAGAAAATACTAACAAGACATTTTGTTTGATGTTTATTCCTGACTCCACTGAGGAGGAGAAGTGAGGTGAGGTTTGAAAACTGTGGAAATAAAACTGATCAAAAACAAAATGATCATAATAATCTTGTTAAAACAGGTTTGTAGGTGCAGCCTTTGTAACTTAGCATCCGCGTGTTTGCTGTTACTGCTCATTTTTTAGCTGTTAACTAAAGGAATTCAATAGTCTGCTTTGTTGTGAAGTTCATGTCTGTTATAATGAGTAGTACTATCATACATGACCTCAAAAGGAAGTTTTTCGTGACTCTTTTGCCTTGTGAAATGAAACCTCATTTTACTTGTAATTAGGGTGCAGTGTTTAGTCTTCAATATCAACAAAAATTGCTAATGAAAATACTAGCCAACAAATTCAATTGTTGACAGTTGTCACCAGACGAGTGAGGCATCTCTCTCCTGTCCTATCTCTGTGGAGAGTTGTACATGTGCAACAGAATTCAGCTGAAATTAAACAATATGGCAGCGACTGATGGAAATTTACTGTTAGCTGCTAACATCAGCAGTAAAGTTCATTAAAAGATGTTTTTTTTAATCAAGTATCTATATTTCTTGTCTTTATTATTAATTGGCACGTAATTTAAACAACCTTGTGCTAAATGTAAAAGATGGTATCGAAATATGAGATATTTAATAATTGAGTAATTCATTATTCCATTAGTTGACTAATCGTTTCAATTGTCAACTAATCGACCGTCAAAATAGTCATTAGTTGCAGCCCTACTTGTGACCCCTGATTAGAGGCTGAATATGTATGGAAGCAAATAATGATGAAGCATAAACCTAATTTAACAACCACTCAATTTGTATCTTCTCTCATAAACATCTATCTTTTTTCTTGATGATTGAAATGATTTAGTATCAAAAGCTTGATCTGGAACATAATTTTTTATACCTCACACATCCAGTATTTGAAACACTGCATTTAAGGTGCATTTAAATCACCCAGAGAGCACAAACCTCCACCAAGGTATAATCCAGCTGTATTGATGCAATAGACTGAACACTGTTGCCCACTTGTGGTGAAATAGCAACACTATCTTGTTAAATCATTTGCCCTTTATAACAGAGAGCAATTTTTCACAATTTTGTGTCAGACAGGACAAAAGAAGAAACATATGTTCAAAGGAAAAGATCTCTTCAGTATTTTTTTATAGTGTTGCTAACAAACTCAGGAAAAATGTTGGCTCCTTCCTAGAGGATAAAAATTATTTCTGTGTGCTGAATGTTTCCACAGCAGTTATTTCATTTCACTATTACATCCTACAAGATTCCCATTATTACTGCCTTTCTTTACTTTCATACAGGCATGTATGTGAATTGTAAGTTGTTCCAACAAAGAGGCATTTTCTCCTTAAACTTTTACAAAAACTAAGCAAAGAGAAAATGCTGCAGTATTTATAGAACAACAGTATTTTCCCTCTTTCTCGTCTCATTAAGTTTCTTCCCAGATTTATCATGGGAGCCCTCGGAGCGCCCCAGAACCAGTCACAAGTCATTTTAACAATCCTACTGAGCCTTACAGTTTCACTGCACTTTTACAGCACTCACTTTTTTGTTTTTGTGAGAACCAAGAAAATAAAATACAGGTTGAAAGAAAATATTCTGAAATCATTACCTTAGGTGAGGAGGATAAATGTTTTTCTTCCTGTGCTGCTAGTGACTGTTGTTTTGCGTTTCAGTTATGCTGCAGCCTTTTGACTACGACCCCAACGAGAAGAGCAAACACAAGTTCATGGTCCAGTCCATGCTAGCACCTCCTGACATGACCGACATGGAGGGAGTGGTGAGTCTGCCTTCTCTTTCACCAGCTTCATCAGTGTGTGTTTATCTATGTGCAGATGCTTTCAGTGAGAAATCTCTTGAACACAGATGCATCACAGTCACTCACACACAGGCTCTGTGATTAATCCTTTCTATAATAGAACAGCAAATGCTTGCAATGAATTTCACTGTAAAGAGAGGGGCAGTCGACCTGCTTCTCCCAGCCTGAATGTGGGGCTGCGTCTCAGTGCTGACACGCACAGCAATAAAAAACACATTGAGTTTAGTCATAGCACTGTGTGTGGTCTGCAGACACATCTTTACAATCACCGGCCACCATGTGTACTGTAAATCATCATAAACGTGCCAACAAGCATCTTGAGAATATTGGTATGACAATGTGACTCACATGTGAAGATACAACCTGAGCAGTGGCTAGAAAAGACACTCAGACACACAACCTTGTGGGTAATTGTGAAAGCCTGGTGGTGAATTTCTGTCCGTTGTTGTTTCACAAGATGTGTGGAGTCTGGGAACAGTGGAAAGAGTCGATCTGTTTGATAATCGTCCAGTAGTCGGTTAAATGTTGAAAGTGTAAGTTGTCTGAAAGCAAAGTTGGTATTTAAAACCACAGCTTGACTGAAAGTTAGAGAAATTGGTACAGAAGAAAGCACACATCCAAATATTTTTAAGTGTTGAGTGCCAGTCTCCAAGAGAACTCCATTTGGTGTGAGATTTAAACTTGCAAATTTAGGATGACAAACTTTTTCAAAACATGAGGCTTTTGTTGCTATATATACAGAACTGTTGGAGAGTCTTATGGGCACAAACATATTCTGGAAGATAATTCAAAAATCCTATTGATGAACATGCCTCTCTGATTACCGTGTCATCTATAAAGTACCGTAAATCTGCTTTAACACAAACTGTACTACCCACATTAATCTTTAACATTTGTAAAACTGAAAGTATGTAAGTCAAATTATTATTTTCTTGGAATTTGAGAATCACTAGCAGAATACATAAAAATAAAAATGTCTTCTGGGTGCTCTTAAAGATAGAAAATGCAATACTGTGTTTATTGGAGTCATACACTTCATAAACTTTGCACATGAATACTCAGATATTTTTCTTCTGTCCTCCAATCCTATCCATTCACAGAAGATATATAAACAGATACTGTATATGAAATTTTGCTCGATTTATTTATATACTTCTTCATTATAACTAAAACTAAACGGACTTATATGAAGACAAACAAGCTACAAATAAAAAATATCTCACCAATAACAAAATAAAACAAGGCATGGACATATCCTCCCTCACACTGCCTCAAACTATTGTACTTTTCATGACTTTATCTCTCAGCATACTTGCTAATGCTTTTGTTTGGTCTGCAGTAAACACTCCTGAGGTCGCATCAGTCTGACATACTAGAAAAATGTCTGTGTATATTGGATGTTTCCCACAACATTGCAATAAAAACAATGTGTTGTTTCTTTGTTGCTCCAGTGGAAGGAAGCTAAACCAGAGGAGCTCATGGACTCCAAACTGAGGTGTGTGTTTGAGATGCCGGTGGAGAACGAAAAAACGGTGAGCACACAGATTTCTCTCTTCTCCTTACCGTGCAGGTTTTTTTATTGTCTTTACAGGTTGGATATCAATAAGAATTATAGGACTTATTACTTCTTTCCATCACAGTAATTGACCTAAGCTGGCTAACACAGTCTATTTTTAATTGCCATTCATTATCTATCAAGCTAACCAAACATAACACAAAGTCTTTTATTACTTTTTTCTCTATAGTACATTTGTTTACTTGTTAATATTTGTCCCAAAGAGGGGCTGCATTTTTTATTAAGTTGATGTTTATTGTCATTTTCCTGCTCCCCGCCTTTTTACTGCACTGTCTCCTCTTTCTGTCTCAGACTGTCCCAACGTCTCTCTCCATCGTCTGTTTCAAAATTTTCTTCAGTGTTGATCTTTTCTTCTTTATCTATTTCAGCATCTTGCCCCATTTTCCTCCTCCACATCTCTCTCCCTCCCTGCCTCAGCCACGCTCACAGGCCTCAGCAGCCCTTCAGAGAGCCACTTTGTTCAGCCTCACATGCAGTTTATTATTATTGTGATTCCTCTCGGACCTCAGATTCCTCTCAGCTGTAGAGACATTATTTCGTCATGATATGAGCCGAGTCCACCGGCTTCACGAACGCCAGGAGGGGAAAAGGACTCGCTGTAGTTGTTTTCAATTCATTATGAGCCGTGTGATACGTACACATGGCTCCCAGTCGGCAGTGTGCGCCACAGAGCCCCTTAGACGGAGATAATGCTGATAGAAACCAGCTTCATCCACTTATGAAAGGCACCCCAGAGTGAACTCTCCCTCCCTGTGTGTGAATGCATTGTGAAAGTCCCCAAATGTAAACATAAAGTCGTACCCGTGTGCCAGCCCAGTCATCAGTCAGAATCACCATGGAAACACTTTACTAGCAACAGTCAACGTGTTGCATTATAACTTGTCCCTCTGTAACCCGCTTACAGCACGACATGGAGTCCAACAAGATGATGTCGTCCAACTTGCTGAAGTCAGAGTCTTCCTCGCTGCCCGCAAAGTCGCTGAGCTCCACCCTTGACGACGGCGAGGTAAAGAAGATCATGGAGGAGTGCAAGAGGCTGCAGATGGAGGCTCAGAGGCTACGGGAAGAAAACAAACAGATCAGAGTGAGTGAGACCACTCGACGACAAGGGTCTGCTTGTTTTTCTACATTTCATTTTGTTCTACTTTGTTTTATTAATGTGCAGTGATTGTTTAAAGAATTGCCTCAGGAGTGAATTATGTGGCCTTCGCTGTGTGATGATGAGTGCCACTGCTCCTCCGTCTACCCTAAAGCATAATATTATATTTCATTAAAACATAATTTTGGTTGTGGCTCGGGAGCTTCAGTGGTACATCCACTAATCACAGGGTTGGTGGTTCGATTCACAGCTCCACATGTCAAAATGTCCTTCGCCAGCAAGGACCATGTAATTTCCCAGAGCCAAAGTTACACTTACATATAAATCAACAAGCAGCAAAGGCTGAAGAAAGAAGCCAAAGCACAAGTGCAATAAATTGCAGTTCCTCAGATTTCCACGGGAGGCTTTTAAAGTCATCCGATCCCCGCAGACCTCCGTGGTAAAACTCTCAGGTTTACAGCAGAAATAAACATGTTTACAACCTGGTACATGATGAAAGAAAGCTGGTCTTTGTGGCTTATTTCCCCATTCAGGGGGTGAACTTCCATATATCCCATTCAAACTTAGAGTTATGCGTAATACAGGTTGTGGCTACATTGTATCTCAGGTGAGTGTCCTGTGGTGGTCACATCCACCCTGTCACTGCTCCCCAGCTGCTCCCTTTACCCAAAATATGGTCACTTCTGGCTCCAAAACAAAAAACCAAGACCACCATGGCCAACCGCCAAACATCTGGCTTCAAAACACGAGTCCACAAACCAATGAGTGATGTCACTGTGGCTACATCCATCTTTGATATCCAGGATATAGTTAATTTACAGTATATTGTCTTGAAAAGTAATTATTGTTTCAAAATTGACTGAAACAATTAACTGGATATCAGAAGTTTTTTTTCGGTCAATCAACTAATGAATCATGCATTAGTATTTTTTGCAGTTGTTTATATACTGTGTGTTGAATCTTGTAACCAACTTTAATCAAAGACAGATTTTACTGATTAAACAAAGATAAAAACTTTATCTTTGTTCTTGATCGTCAAAATTAGTGGCTGACATCACTGAACATCCACAGTCCACATTTGTGTTTCCTGATTATTTTATTTGTGCTGATGGATGTTCACAATCAAGATAAGCTAATTAAATATTGAGTCACATAAAAAGCGCTGTCCTCCGCCCTCTGCTGTGTTATTTTTAAAGCAAAGACAGTAACTCAAGCTTGAGGTTAGCATTAAGTACAACTGCTCATCTCTGTAATCAGTGGCAGAGCTCAGGATCTGAAGCTCGTAAGGCAATTTTGCAAATCAACGATTGTGCCATCAATCAAGACGATCAATTAAGTAAGGTTTTAAAATTGTGGTTGTGTAAAGATTTGGATGGAAATGAGACACACACACACACACATGCGCGCCATAGATGGCCAAGAAAGAGTTGTCCTCCCCTCAAACACCACCACCACCTCCGCCCCTTTAAGTTCTTGCCAGAGGCAGAACGACTGTTGGCTGCTCCTGCGGCTGAGATTAAACTAACAGAGAGTCCCCCCCACCCGCTGCTGGGAAATGAAGTGTGTTAAAGCCTGGCGCCTTCTGCGTTCCTCAGGGGATTGGGTCAGATGAAGATTTAAGCAGATCCTATTTCTTTGAGCTAATAAATAAATACTGTCTTATCTTATTGACTGACTCTTAACCCCTTGTTGTCTTCTTTTTCATCCTTTTCTTTATTTCTCTATCCCCCGTCCCCGTATGCCGTCCCCTCATCTTCATCCTCATTTATTTATTTTCCCCTCCTCGTTCCTTCTCTTTTCAGGAGGACGACGGTCTGCGGATGAGGAAGAGCAACGTCATGTCATCTCAGCACACCTCAGTCGGCATGAAGAAAGATGAAGGGTTGAGCGCCCGCACGGTGGCCCTCATCATGCTCTTCTTTATTGTGGGTGTCATCGTGGGCAAGTTGGTCTTGTAGAGCGCAGCGCAGTTTGGGTCGGCCGCAGCATGCTTTTGGGGGATGAAATCAAACAAACGGGATCTGGGATTTTGGATCAGAAATGCCATATCTGCTGGGTGGGGGGTGGTACTAGTTTTGATTCAGTCTCATTTATGTAAAAAATTTCAAAAGGTAATGTATGAGAAAAAAGAATAAAACACTCGTCATCTTATGAACAAACCTACCGTTACAGGTCTTGCCT
>OOFC01018211.1:2315-32685 GCA_900323345.1 Pseudochromis fuscus
CTGTAAACCAAGAGGAATAGAGGATGGTTTGTGTGTGGTGTGTGTGTCTGAGTGTGTGTGTGTGTTCACATTCATCTCAGGGCGGTGTTTGCGTGCCTGCACCTACATGTGTACCTGTGTCTCAGCCTGCAAACAGTGACGAGTATGGAGGTTGATTGCGAAGCCCACACAACTGAGAGTGGAACCTGATTAACCTTACAGTGACTCCAGAAGCATGTGACCACCGCCGCTTCCCCTCCTCTGCAACCTCGCAGCCCTGAAAAGAGATGTTGAACTTAACCTCTGCAGCAGTGATGAATTAACAATAGAACAATTCAATGCCCCAGTAATTACAAAACACTTTGGACACGGCAACATTTTTCAGCTCTGCCACACAGGTTTGTCGGTATTGGTGGCTTTCACCTGGAATACTGGGGCTCTTTGCTCTTCCTAACTTTGTTTTCTCTGACGCAGATTAGATCTGCCACCCCATTACAGATTCATTTTCCTAATTTTTCATGTCTGCGCCGCGCCCCATCTGCACAGGGCTGATAATTGTGGGGACCAGCCCTGGTGATTAACATCAGCAGAATTAATTACGCCCGCCATTAAGGCTCCAGGTTGCACACAATGATCAAGAGAAATTAACTTTCTCCCAGGCCCCTAAATCATCTCACCTTCAAGTGGAGTGATGGCAAAGAGACAGGCGTGGAGTCCTGGACCCCGCTCAGCACCTTCTTAACCAAACATGAGGTGCGCATCCTGCCTCCCACCAAGGAGATTATAGCTGCGGTTGATGGGTATCAATTACGCCACCTTATGTGGTGGGATGAGCGAGAGGTGTCCAGGGTCTGGTGACTAATGGACCTGGGTTGGAGCCACCCTGCAGCTGGAGACCAGGGAGCTGGCTGTTTCTCTGGCCAGGGAGTACCTGCCAGATGCTGAGAGCCTCAGTTCACCGGCCTGACACAGTCACAGGTATATACGTGCACACCACGTTTGACTGTGTACTCTGGAGTCGAGTGGCCATGTGATTTTGGGTTAGCCAGAAAAGTCTTGGTCACCTTTATCCCAAGAAGAGGCCCAATTACACATCAACAGAATATGTAAAAAAAAAAATCCCAGACTATCGTATTGTGTTGCTGTAGATACAGTATGAGTATCCATAGATGAGTGTAGTGCCTCAGAGAGAGAGAGAGAGAGTGATGTGTTTGTAAGCTATGCTAATGGAGCAGACCCCATGCCCCCGCAGCAGGGAGAACAGTGGTAATGTCAGGAGGAGATAAGCAAATTGCGTCTGTATCATATTGACTTGTCAAGGTTAAGCAGTGTGAGCAGGGGGAGGAGTAAGAGGCGAAAACTCTCCATCCTTCTCACTCCCTCTTTCCTTGACTACTGAAAAAGATGCATGAGAGGTGGGAGACGAGGGTGAACACGAGGAGACAGAGAGCTGGTTTTGCTTTGAAGGAAACCCTGCTCCATCCTCCAGTCCTGTTGAGATAGCAATCACACAGAGCAGACAACAGACACACACACGTTTGTATAGGGAGGGTTTGGCTCTCTGCTCTCGTTTAGGCTGATTTGATTTAGCTCCACAGGATCTAATTAAGCTCAGACCCAAAGCTCTTTGGAGTTTCAGCAGTCATATTGTGAATGTCAGGCTTTGAGAAATGGCCACGAGCGATCAAACACTGTGTATGTGTGTTTTTATGAACGCACATCACGGTGATGGAATAATGGCTGTCGATGGATATATGGCAATAAAAACTGACAATTGTTATGCATAAGGGATCGTATAAATTTTAATGACAACAAATGCAATGCAATGTAGTAAAAATAATAACCAAAACAGTAACAATAATGACTCTGCCAAGTTAACTTGCACGAAAAAAAGTGCAAGTGAAAAAAAAAAAAAAACACACACACAGCCTGCACTGCCTGAGGTTCATCCCATGGTGATTGTCACAGTGCTTCCTTTTTCCCTCTAATTAGCTGTAGCAGCTTTGCTTGAATTCGGTGTATAATCCCCTGGATGAAGTGCAGTCAGCATCTTTCCTTTTCCTAAAAGCACGAGAGGTGCAGTATCATCAACTCCATCTTCGCTCCAACACTGCCTCTGGATGATTTAATAAGGTTAAAAGACTAGTCAGCAATTACCCCCTGCTCGGTGGAGGAAAACTCTGAAACACAATTGCATTACAGCTGTAGATAAATGCCAGACACCGCATCCACAAAGAAAGTGGCTATCTATGCCTTTTACAAACCAGGCATAGAAGAGGTGTGTTGTTTTTGTTTGTTTGCTTGAAACTCATTAATTGTGTTTTTTTTACTTTGATTCTGTGTGTGTGTGTTTGTGTCTGTATCTCCGAGGGTCGGGGTGAGACAGTCCAGAGAGTGTCATAGAGTGACATTTACTGCCTCTGCTGTGGGGAAACAGGTAAGCAGAGCACACCATCTACAAAGTAGTCCCCTTTGACACCGGCACTCTACAAATCAGGGCTGAAGGGCAGGCCAGAATGGGGGCACTGACACAGAGGTCCTTTAGAGTTCCAGCATGGCCCAGGAATGTGGCAGAGCGAAGGCAGCTGGGGCAGGACAACCAGACGTCTGGGATTTGTCTGGCACCATGTTTGATTTCACTAACCTCAACCGAAGACAACTCAAAGGGGAGAGGGACGTGTCTGGTCGCCGCCTGTCCCACTAAACTACCACCATACTTTGTGATAAAAGTTTCTAACTGGGTTATCCGCTTCAAACCTGCTCGTGGGGGGTATCAGCTCCAGTGAAATTAGTCCTCCTAGTTGCACTTATTAGATAATACTTCCTGTATTAGTGGGGCAGCAGTGATAGCAGGCAGATTTACAGCTCTCCGCGGCAGGCAGCTCACTTTAACATGGGCCGTGTTAACTTCTGCTCATTAAACAGAGGATGTCATCACTCCACGCCACTGCTGCATGTTACATGTCGCACACATCCTCCGTAGGCCAGCCTCGGTCCACCTCCGTCCACAACATCCTCTAAATCTGTCACTGGCACCTGGACTAAAGTCCCACATTTGAACAGCGGCTGCAGCTTTGTGCGCGTGGAGGGAGACACACAGGTGTTTGTATGTGTGTGCATTATACCCACCCACCCATTGTGTGTATGTGTGGACGGATGTGCGGGACAGCGGTCGGTCCATCCACATGGGGCGAGGTGTAGGCGCTCATTACAGACCCAACTCTGTACACAGGCCAGATAAGCAGAACAGGACAAGATAAGGAAGCGTGGCCGGCTACAGCAAAGTGCAGCCAGATATTCTGATGCCAACACCAGATCAAGCAGCATCCACTCTCTCTCGAAACATTTACTCTGAGGTTCACCCATGAAAGCATTATTTTAATAAACTATTTGCCGCAGCATTTTATAAATGCAGCAGAAAGCCCCTTGAATGTTATTGTATCCATATGCTCTGCTTAAAAATATATAGAAATGTAAATTGAAAGCAAAGATACAGTTTTAATTAGAGGCCATTACTTACTTATTACTTATTTCAAAGAATCTCAGAGTTTTATTTGTGATCACCCAGTACTGTACATTTCTCGTTTCTTGTGATATTAAAATTCAGATTAGCTGGATTGGCTTTCAGATTAGCTTCAACCTTATGCTTAAGGCTCCCTCCAAAGTTGCACTGAGACATTGCATGTGATTTATTTTTCAGAGCAGCCATGTACCTTTAATATGAATCACAATCAAACAGGGGGGACGTTTTCAGCATTGAAATGATGTGCTTGGATTGCATGTTGTTGATTTGCATTTTTTTAATTAATAAAAACAAACCTCAAATTAGGTCAGTGAAATATAAAGACTGATCGGATTGGGAAATATAATTATATCACATTTTACTTTTTTTTATTTGTTTTTCTAACAGATTGTTCATTCTAATAAATCTGTTGGATTTTCCCTTAAGATTAAAATTTTCCATCTATACCTCTTGTTTAAATCATTTGGGTATGTCATGTTTATTGTGGATGTTAAAATGATGAAAATCATCTCTACAAAGTCTAAAAATGTGTTGAAATGCATTGATAGTAATCATTTCTCTAACCGGATAAAAGACCAGGGAGGATTTGCCTGGGTCGACTTGCAAAATGACCCATGCCAGCACTGGCTATTATACTACATTAGTCATCGACTCCTGGGACCACGCAGGCCTTATGGTTATTCTTCTTTAAATGGAGTATCATCTAATTTAATACATTACAGAAATGTGTGTATCTGACCGCCGTGCAGGCCACATAACTCCCGTTTGTGCGCCTGTTTTGAGTGTATATGTGTTTACAAATCCATGCATTGGTTTTGTGTGTGCATGTCTGTGTGTGTTCACGTCTGTAAACCAATATCGGATCTCCAGGTGCGAAGGTCATAATTCAGCTGCTTGGTAGTGATGCAGATAGTATTTACTGTAACCAAGCGGTGCCATTAGACATCATGTCTGCTGAAATTTAGCTGTTTCCTCTCATCCAATAGATTGCGCCTCTCATCATCAACAGTACAATCATTCTCGGTGATAGCAAAGCACAGGGGAGGGAAGAGACGCCGGCCCTCCAAGATGGATGTGTGTTATTGTTTGTGGGATGACAGTGTGTTTCAATCAGGTCCTCTGTGCTCTAATCCCAGGTAGAGCTCTTAAAGTGCTGAGTCAGTTACTGCTTCATCGATCCATCACAGTGGGTTAGTAGTGGGCAGGTGTACTCCCCGGCTCCCAGGAGACCGAGGAAACACCTGCCCTGCACTGCTCGGGACTTCATCATCCCGCCATTCCTTTGTCTCGTTCTGCCGGGAGCTCAACGTCGGGCCACAGAAAACTGTGAAAGCAGCACTTTTGTGGTCGTTTGTTGCCCGTACACAAAAATTAGGGGAAGGGAGCGATGGTTTTCCCTTGCCTCCCACACCTGCCCCCTCCCTCACGTCTCACCCATGAAGACGGGACATGCGCTGAACGGACCGCACACTGCACAGATCACCAGAAGCTTCAACAGAGAGAAGTCATGCAGGGTGACACTCGCTAAACTGCACCACCCAAATCCTTATTTCATTATGCCGTCCCCGAGTTATCAAAATGAATACTGTTTTCTAGTCGCTGTGGAGGACAATGAACTGGGAAGTACATTGAGAGAAAGCATAGTGGTTATTATTACATTTGAGAGAGAAGTGCGCCAGTGAGGAGTGAGAGTCTATGTTTCTCCTGCTGCAGGCAGTCAATTAGTGCCAGAGGGAAACACAGCACTCCTCTGTTGCTCTCTGCTGAGGAGCTGTAAATAAAGGTTTTTATTACACCACACTATCTGCGTCTCTTCTCTGGACATCAATAGGCCAAAGCATTGGACTGTTTTCTGGCATAATCACCCCTCCTCCTTCTTTCTTTCCTCCAAAAGCAAAAAGAAAAGGACTTGAAAACTGAAAAATGCTCACACTCTTGGGTCAATCTGTGATCTGTATAGTGGCTTTAGAAGCACGTTTCACAGAAATGCATTGGATCCTATCGCAGAATTTCTCATTTAGAAAAAGGATTGGCAAAGCAAACAGTCTAGCACACTTTATTGCTCCCTCAGAGCATTTTGGGGGTTTTGAAAAGCCTTTGTTCTGGCCTGTGTGACAGCCCCAATGCAAAGTGTCACAGTCCCCATGTAGAGGAATCAGTTAATGTTAAAAGTTAGTACACTCCCAAATAAAAGAAAATTCAGCTGAAACAATCATTTCTGCAGAGGTTAGTCACTCTAAATGAAAATCAATTTTTAAAAAAGTGAGGATCTCTGTATCACAAACAGTAAAGAAATCCTATTCTTTCATCCTATTGTATTTTACATAGAACACAAATGAAAAAATAAGTCATTTTCCTATTTTACGATACTTATAGAGAGCTTTTCAAAAATAATTTTCCTGAATATTCAGTTACCAATAGACTACATGGATGTTTATCAGTTTTCACCACTTTCAGTTCTTCTCCAGCAGGTTTATTACAAAACAGCAGAGAACTTATGAACTCAAATTTTTCCTTCTGATATTATAATTTATGTGATAGATTTTGTTGTTGTAAATAGCAGAACCACATAAGTGCATTCTCTTAATCTTAAATCTTCATTTAATCAAAAATGCTGCAGATTTATTTCATCTTATTTTGTCAGGTGAAATATTGAGGGACTGTTCTTACATCTAACTCTCCGTACAAGGGAAAAATAGATGACATACATGGTTTTTGCTCTTGTACAGCTGGTGTCTTAAAGGCAAATCAATGTCTTTTGATGGATATGAGTCAATAAAATAGTGGCTTTCAGCTTCTACAGCTGATACGCACATATTTCAGTGACAAAAGAAACCAAAACACAAGGCCGCAGTAACCAACTTTAGCTCCTGTAAATTGAATGCTGATTCTATTTATATGCGGTGTGATTTACACCCGGTTTCCTCCATGCAAGTGAACAGGAAACAGATGCTAGGAATTGTTCTGTCCCTAAATTCCTCAGAGAGAGATTCTAGTCAACACCAACATGTGAGATTGGCTTTGTACTTGCATGCGAAAAGGTAGTAGACAGTGACTAAATTGACTCCCTGGTTTCCCTGCTCAGAAATCTCCATTTCCTCACAGTTTCCACTTGCGTACGTCCGTCTGTCCAAACCCAGGTTATGGCAGGCAGGCTTCCCTAATGGAGTCATGGAGCCAAGTCCACGCTTTCTCAGGACAAGGTCAACCCTAACGCCCCACGGGCACCACAGGCAGAGGGAGGTAACGTTTGTGGAGAACATTAGGTTCATAACAACATTTCAGTGATAAAAGATAAGACACTGTAAATACATAAGTGTTTGGGGGCTTCACAAGGAAACAAAAACATTTGCAATCTACAACTATTATCCCCTGCAAATGTTAATAAAGGATGATTTAAATTAATCAGGTATTTTGTCACAGTTTCCCTACAATATGCTTTAGCTTTGTAGCAGCTAATAAGCTGATAATAAAAGTGTGCTCCCCGTAATTGCATTAATTATGCAAACAAATAGAAACAGCCATAATTAAGGTTTCCAGATTATTGCAGATAATCAAGTACCCAGACATGTGACACAGGGGGAAAATAGTAATTTAGTATTGAGGAATATTGTTTGACATTTACAAGGTGATATGATTTGAAAATAAAAGGCCTCCATCTTTTCATGGACCATGGTGCCATCTAGAGGACGCTGAAAACAAAAAGGCAAATCAGACTCAATAATGGTCAATATTGGAAAGACTGTATTCATGTTGCTATTTGCTTTGTGCACATTTCACAGCTTGTGTGTGAGCAACTGTAGGTTTATTTATCTGTGGTGAAGTTCATTTTTATACTGTGCAATTCTTTTCCTGTGTGATCCTGTTGTGTGGAGCGTTATGATCTGGTGCCACCTACTGTTGGATCTTTTCCTGAACACAATCAGAGCAGCATCAGTATAATCAAACTAAAGGGATGCAAAGGTCAACTACACCGTTTAATAATACATATAATGAGTGCATCTGTGTGTGTGTGTGGGTTTCCATAGCCAGTGCCACCTGATAAGAATGAAGAGGGGAAAGGTTATATTCATGTCAACCCTCACCACACTCATGATTTGCAACCGCCGGCCCCTCCCTCGCAAGATTTACTGTACAAGAAAATTTTTGCTGACATGGTACTCTTCAGCTGCTCCTTTTAGATATATGGCAAACCATAATTTGGAGGTGTAAAATGGGTATAAAACCTGTATTAATTATTTAATCGTGGTCCTACAGTAAGTGCTGCCTTTTAGCCCAGGCGAGGATGTCATCCCCCTCTATTTCAGCAGGTCGTTATATCACTCATTTGTCACAGGAAAAAAAATTACAATCAAGACCAAGATTGTATAGTTGTATGGTAAATCAGGGAAAACCAAGACTTTTTTATGGCTGTCATTAACTAATAATTTTATTCATTTTGTACTTTATTTGATGTAAATGAACTATTAATTGCATTTAAATCTCACTTCTCATAGAAGGCCTGGCTGTGATAAATACCCAAAGCTGCAGGGATAAAACAAAAGCTGCGTACTTCATAAATAAAAGGAAACCCTTTGTCACTGGTTTCCAGCAATGTAATATGAAAGTGAGAAAAGCTGCCACCATTAGCACACAGACTCAAAATGTCCACGGCAGGTAGCAGTGTGTGGGACCTGTGATATATCTTTGTGTCAGGGGGCAGTTAGGTACAAAGACTGAGGGGTGTGATCAACAACCAAACAAACATGTTGTCCTGAGGTGAGGGCGAGGAGGTGTACACAGAGCATCCATCAAACTACATCTGCGAGAGGCTGATACTGTTCTGTTTACCCCCGCCACACTCTTCCCACACATCTCCCACCTTGCAGATGCAGACGTTTAATTATGAGATTATTTTTCAGCCATGCACAAATCATTGCTTCAGCAGTGGTTTATCGTAGTCACAAACGTTGAATTGTAATCAAACATGTAGCACCTGCCACATGCAAACATGTCAGTGTTGAAGCTGGTGCAAGCAATACTAAAGATTTCATTTAGTCCCGTACTATTTTTATTTTACCTTTCAATGACTGTTAAACATAACTATTTGCTGAAAATACATGTAGTTGTTCTTTTGGGGATCTTAGATACACTGTATTTGATTTTATTAAAGTAGTAACTCCCAATGTGACTGTATTCCTATTAAATATTGTATTAAAAGTTAATATCCATCTTTGAACTTAACTTAAAAAAAATATATGAGTAAAATATGATTTATCAAAAGTAAATATTGGACTTTGTGTTCGGAATAAAGTTGAATTGAATTGAATTGAATTGAATTGAATTGAATTGAAAACTGTGTAAAAGTAATTTTACACAGACAGAATGGATCCTGTCAGTATTATATACATTATATAGTATATTTATTACGTTACTGGGATACTGCTACAAAGATAATGATATAATTTAATGTTGCATTAAATCAATTTTGTGCTTTTTAGAACTAGATTATCTATATTGTTTTACCTACATCAAGGTTTCACAATTTACAAGCTCATCATAGTGCATATAAATATAGAAACTGTACATAGCTCTAAAGCTGTTGGATCAATAACATGTAAAGTGCAATAAGGCATAAAATGAAAGCACAAGTACAACATCTACCTAAAATCTATTTAGTTGCTGTAAACATTTGGATACTTGTTGATACATTTCCTGGACTGACATGAATTCAACCAGTTGGTGAAACACTACTGCAGCAGCTACACTGTGAAAGTTCGGGAACATCCAGAAAAATGAAGACAAAGTCTTATATGCCTGTTTTTTATTGCATGATTGTATAATGCATGTGAATGTTTGAAATGTGACTCTTGAGAGGTCCAATACAGACACAGAAAAAATTTAAACCAAGCATGACATTTGGACAATATTCCCGACCATCTGCTCGACTTCAATAACAGTAGTTGACACAGGCTCCACGTAAGTGTGATTTTCCTAAACAGACATCCGCTGCAAATGTACAGACAATATATTACTTTTTATTGTCAGCAATAACATTACCATCCCTTAAATGGTCCAACAGGGTCCAGTTTTTAAAGTGGAAGATGATTTTTACATGTTTGCACATAGCAAGACCTTGACATTACTGCTTTATGTTCTGAAGCAGAAATAATGTACCAATTCCTCACGCTCATTAAGTGTTTGATTAAGGAAAAACTCGACGATAATTTGGTTGTGATTTTCTCGTGTAAGTATTTTGAGAAGATAAGAGAAACAGAAAAAAACACTAGTGTTGTAATGTATCTAATCTATTACCTCTAAGCAAATATAATAACCGCAGTAGAATAAAAGGATCAAAACACGGGCTGGCTCTTGAATTTGAACTATGGACCGATCATAAATACTCATCATTAACAGTGTCAGAAAAACATTACCCTTTTTATTGGGGCTGTATTTTCCTCACACACTACAATAAAGTTAATGACAGACATTGTCTAAACCATAAAACAGTCATATATTTGGAGATGCTGGTCAGCTTCAACAAGGCTCAGTAGCATCTGGCTCATAGATCATAATTGTCTAATCAAGTATCTCCATCACAGAGATCTGATTTGCAAAATACAGATATACGTCTTGTTTTCACAGCTGAAAAAAAAACTAAATATTTTTCTGCATCTTCTGAGAATGTCTGACAAAATTGTGTAAAATCTGACAACAGCCTAACACTGGTAAGTTAACATCACAAGTGCCGATTTAAATGCATATTTTAATACAGTATAAAAGCTTTACAATGAATTCAGGGCTTCTGCAACATTCACTCTGCTTATTGAAACTATCTGAGGTGTTTATTTCACTCCATGGTCACTTTTTAAAGCTATAATAGTTTATTGTGTAGTAAACGAAATCCTGTTGAGTCTCTTTTAGTCAGTGATGTCAGTAAGTGTGGGCTTGGTGTGACATCATGTAAGTTTGAGGTGTGTGTGCATATGCCATCATTTTGAGTCTTTCCCCTTTTCTAAAGATATGATTTTGCAGTGTTTGCAATTGATGCACGAGCATTTATATGACTGATTGGCTCTTTTGTAGTCCCCCTGCCTGTGTGCACTGCCTTATCATAAACACTCACAAATTAAAGGGGTGTTTTAAAAATCTGTTTTAGCCTCTTGATTACTGAAATCAGCTCACTCTGGGTCTGTGACTATAATATCAGCTGCAAGCCCATATGCTGCAAATACTGTATACATGTTATAAAGCAGGGAGGTTGATTTTTTTTTTCTTTCAAAAACCACACTGACATGCTTAACAGGAAAAACGTATTAGGTAACAGGGGCAGGATGGCTCAATTCATGCTTGTGGTCACAGCAGCATTCATGGTAACTGAAAATAGTGTGCATGCAGAAGTTACCTCACAACCACCACAACACTTCCACAAGCCCTTTCAAAATATCAGTTTTCCACAAAGGCTGCAGGTCGAATAGAGGCCAAAAAGCAAAAATGTTGCCCCGATTCACAGATTAATTATCCCACACAGGGGAAAGAAAAGCAATAAGTAACAGAAGCATCATCCATCAATGTATTTTCTATACCTGCTATATTATGTAGAGGCTCATGGGGTACTGTACTGTGGTTACCCCACCTGACAGTAGGTGAGAGCTGTGTGTCAGATTGTGGTTTTACCAGCTTTGCTAATTCAATTTACAATATGTTGCTCAGTCCATCATACCTGCCAATTGAGCCAGTGTATATCAGATGCAAGGTGCAGATGGTGGTAGGTGGGGGTTAGTAAAAGCTGTTTTTTTGCCCTACCACCTCCAAATAGCTTATTTAGGATAGAAATGAGGACATTTTTGTTTAATATGACATTTTTACATGTTCTATTGGTAGATTCATTTACACTGTTTCAAGAATATGAAACAATGACTATGACGTCCAGACAGTACACCAAGCTTCACCAGGGTCCTTCAGGTCTTCAGTACACCACACTGTATATTTTCATATGTGAACACGGCTGCAGATCTCTTTAAAATTTAATGTTTCAGTTTTTAGTTCTGCCTAAAAAATTCCGTGGGTGGGTGAAAATTGTCCAAGATCCTCTTTAACCAGCAGATGGCGCAAATTATCGTTTTCATTGCAGGTAATAAGGGCGCAGTAAAACACAAATTGTGCTAACATACCTTTAATTATAAACAGTGTATTACATGCATAAAGTTGTGTGTACATCTTTGTATGATAGAATCACGGACGTTATCGGGATCTGTAGTTTCCACGTTTGTTGACGCCAGCCCCATTTGATCACGTGACTCCCGTCAGATCTACGTCTGAGGACATCTGCAAAATGGAGGTGAGGTTTCGGCAAATGTTGCACATTAAATACAGTTATAAATAGAATACACGGAGGCTACGTGTAGTCTTTAACACGAATGTAGCATTGTTTATAAAGTGCATTGTGTTGCAGTGTAATTTGGCCTATCTGTAGCTTTAATAAAGCCCCTACAACCAGCGCTGCTAAGCTAATGGTAGCGCGGCTAAGCTAATGGTTGTCAAAATTACGGAAAGCTAACAGGGTGGTGCCAGCGCTGGCGTGGGTTGTATTTCTTTATGTTACATAAACATTGTTGCGGGTTTTTATTTCACCCATATCACTCATTATAGTTAATATGTTAATATTTGATGTGGTATCACAAAGGGGAACTTGAGGGTTTCCTGGAGTAAGCTAGTTAGCAGTCTAAGCTAGCAGCTCATGGTTCATGGACTACAGGCCTCAGCCTTGCTCTTTTCTCATTTCTGTAATTCAACCATAACTTACTGTACTTGTAATGTGTGTATCTACCTGTCCTGTCATCCACGTCAGTGCTTCTTACTGCTGGCTCCCTCTGTTGCCACATGAGCGCTGTTAAGGCCTGGTGTTTAGACTGTCAGCAGGATGCAGTGACAGACGTGTTATGTGTAGTGACGGTTTTTTCTTATCTGCAGAAACAGAGTAATCTTATGTAACATATGTTCAGGTTGGTTATCCAAAGCCGCAATGATATGTTTGTGTTTAACGTTTTTGTAGGACCGTGAATCTAAAGAACCCGAGCAGCTCAGAAAGCTGTTTATTGGAGGTCTGAGCTTTGAAACCACGGAGGAGAGTTTACGGGCCCATTTTGAACAATGGGGAACTCTTACAGACTGTGTGGTTTGTATCATAATCTTTGGTGTTATGCTCTCAATTAATAATAACATTTAAACCTACACTTGATTTTTTTTTTTACACACTATTTTGTGTCATTGTGTTGCTTCCAGGTGATGAGGGATCCCAACAGCAAGCGTTCAAGAGGGTTTGGCTTCGTCACATACTCTTCTGTAAGGGAAGTTGATGATGCCATGAAAGCAAGGCCTCATAAAGTCGATGGCCGAGTTGTTGAGCCCAAGAGGGCTGTCTCCAGAGAGGTAAAAAACACAAAGATCCCACACCAGAGTTCAGGTACTACAGAAATGTTATTGTTTGGTCTGTGCTTACTGATGCACTCCTGATTTAGGACTCCAATAAACCCGGCGCCCATCTGACGGTGAAGAAGATCTTCGTTGGTGGTATCAAGGAGGACACTGAGGAGTACCACATCCGGGAGTACTTTGAGAAATATGGAAAGATTGAGTGCATTGACATCATGGAGGAACGATCCACAGGGAAGAAGAGGGGATTCTGCTTCGTCTCTTTTGATGACCACGATACTGTCGACAAAATTGTCGGTATGTGGCTGTACGGATTACAGAGACTGTTCGTAACCACTAAAGGGTGTGCGTGGCAGTGTGTTTTATTTTCTTCCAATTTTTCTTACAGCCCAGAAATTCCACACAATCAATTTCCACAACTGTGAGGTCAGGAAAGCTCTGTCAAAGCAGGAAATGAGTGCTATATCCAGTAACAGAGGTAAGCATGCCATCAAATGATATAAATAATTAAATTATTGTGTGTGCTGTATGCAGGTGATTCCCTGATGTTCTCTAAAATGACACGTTTTCTTTATATCAGGCAGGAGTGGAGGATCAGGAAACTTCATGGGCAGAGGTAGTAATTTCGGAGGCGGTGGCAACTTCGGCAGAGGCGGTTAGTATTTGCATATCAGATGAAGTCTCTTTTTCCCTGTAACCACACTAATGCAGCAACATTCCCTAGTGATATTTATACACTACCACTACTACTACTAGGCATTTGACTTTGTGATAAACCTGATAGTAAAACTAAAAAGTAAACAAACATAAAGCCAGCCACTGCTTTTATCTCATTGTTTGCATCTCAAACTCCAAGGCCTGCTATGGCACAAACGTTAGTTTAACCCCACCATTCACAAACATTTGCAGAAGAGTGTTTATCAAAATGGGATTTCAGATCAAAGTTTTGCATCCAGCAAACTCTTTAACATCTTTCTCAGTCAGTTTAAACCTATGTAATATCTTAAAAAATGTATCACTACACCAAACATAAATCCTGTAGGCAACTTCCTCAATGGCTGATAAACAATTCCTTATAAGGCTCTGGACCTTCTCTCTTTGACCTCTTACACAAAGCTTGTGCTGTTTAACACTCACATATTAGGCTGCAACGACAGTCACGTTACAGTGGTTAAGCTTTTACATGAAAACATGTAGGTACTGAAAATGAGAGAATATGCAAGCAAATTACTATGAATAGATGATCAGAATAATAATCTTTGTTTTCACTCCCTCCTCTGGCTCTCTAAGTATTTTCTGTTTCAGCTCTGTTAGAGTTGAGACATTTTGTTGTCAGGCAACAGGAGCCTAAGACAGTTTTGGTTGAGACTTATTAAAATGACATGATAATACCTATGAGTATTGTGTCTGATTATGAAGTGTCCTGATATAGAAAACTAGCTTTGACAGAGTTTGAGGTGACAAAATATATTTTCAGCATCCTTGACATGTAGAAATACTTTCACACAATGTCAGTGTTTTTTGTAACTATGTATTCTTTACATATATCTTGGCAAGCACTTTAGGATCTACATTATTATTATGTGGGCATTATCTATTTGGTAACATTATGTAACAAACTGGTTTTAATGGACAGCATATGTTTTACACTCCTTGTTTTCTTAGGTGGCTATGGTGGAGGCCGCGGTGGTTATGGTGACGATTTTGACAACGGTAAGCTGTTGTAAAATTTAACTCTCAATTAGTGTAAACTGTAACATGACTCACTGAGCACTGTTATAGTTGTGCAATAGGTGTAAAGTTCACATTCACTTACGCTTAGAGTTGCATGTTAAGAAGATGCTTTAGTACACGGTCTTCTTGTAACTACACAGTCAGGTTACATAAAGTTTTATATTGTGTTATTTTGTTGTTTTAATAGGTCCAGGAGGAAATTATGGTGGCGGACCAGGTTATGGAGGCGGCCGAGGCGGCTATGGAGGTGGACCAGGATATGGCAACCAGGGTGGAGGGTTTGGTGGCAGCTGCGATGGAGGATACGGGGGGAATGATGGAGGTAAAACTTGTATATTTAAAACATGCAGTAAGAAACACCTGAAATCAAGAGTTGACCTAAAATTTGACTTTGGTCTTCAGGATACGGAGGCGGTGGAAATTATAATGACTTTGGTAATTATGGTGGACAGCAGTCTAACTATGGGCCCATGAAAGGAAACAACTTTGGTGGCAGAAACTCAGGTGGACCCTACGGTGGTGAGTTTTACCCTCCACCTCTTTGTGTTGCACACCCCGTGTCATTTCTCCCGTGGACTAACAAAAACATTTCGTGGCTGCAGGTGGCTACGGATCTGGCGGCGGCGGCGGAGGCTACGGCTCACGGCGATATTAATTATTTCATGTTTTGGTAAGTTGAGCATTCAGTTTCACGCCACCCTCGTAGCACAGTACAGAGTGAGCCCATGCAAGTGCAGAATAACTATTTGTTCTATCCTGTATCCATTCAACAGGCTTCAGTTCTTAGCAGCAGAGGCGAGGAGGTGAGCAAAAGGAATTGTCAGGAAAGCTGCAGGTTACTTTGAGGCAGTCATCTGAAAGCATTAGAGGAACACACAAGTCAGACATTACTGCAGCTAAAGCGGAGAAGTTTATGGACGAAGGACTGTATACACAAGACATGAGTGCAGATGATCCCCTTCCCTAATTGTGATAGATGTTTCCCTACTGAGCAATTTTTCCTTCTGTGCGTCTGAAGTGTGTGTATTGTGCCTATGGTATCAGGGGTAAAGAGTAAATTGTTTTTGTTTTGTTTTTTTTTAATCTTAAGTCAGTTCTAAATATCTTTATTTTTTCTTTTTTTTTATATATGGGTTGGTTTTCTTCTGGCCAATTAATCTTTTGTCTTTTAACCAGTTTTTTGTCAAAGAGTATAGTAATATCAGGCCCTTAGATAATCTAGAACAACACATTTTTTCTTTCTCAATTTATTATGATCAATTACAAGTGGCAAGTGTCAAGTGTATTTTGATTTTTTTGTATGTAAAGCACAGTGTGTAAATCCTTCATAGTACCAGTGTCAACAAATATATAAGCAGTCTGGATTAGAATCAAGGGAATCCCTCACACTTCTTGTTTCCAGCAAACCGAATTCTAGATTGTTCAAATATTTTGATTAGTAGAAAAAAAAAATACCGAATAAAATTGTGTAGTAAAGTGACAAGAGGTTCAGTGCGTCATTGGTTCAGAAAAAAAAAGTTATTGATTTATCTGTTGCCTGCTCATTATGACTGAAGTGTAGCCTGTCCAGAACTTTCCCACTGTGGTGGAGTGTTATTTAAGACTTGTGTGGGTGAATATAGTGTGTGTATGTATTTGTTATGTATGCATTTACTTGTACCGGAGAGTTTTGGGTAGTCCTTAGGAAAGGGGTCCATGCCAGTGTTAGTAGGATTGCAAGCACCTGCAGTTGGGCCCTCAGCATCGCTAGTGTGGAAGATTGCAGATGACTGTCAGACAGGACGTCTTCAGCCCCAGCACAGTGGACCAGTCAGCATTTTGAGAGAGAAGGGAGAAGGCAGCATCGAGCACAACGCCCATGGAGGAAGCTTGCAGTGTTCGTGCCTGGTAGTGAGCATCTATCTCTCTTTCAAGGCTAGCTAAACTCTCCAGCAGCGAAGCCGTGCTAGCGAAGAAAGACAAGATCCCTTGAGTCAGAGATACGGCAGTTTTTTGTTTTTTTGTTTTTTTACCCGCAGAACACTAGATTTCAGACATTAACGAGAAAAGGGAGTGAGTATATCACAAAAAGCTGACTTAAGAAGATGGAGCAGGTAAGAGTAACCACTTTGCTTGATTTACAGATGTGGAAAGGGGCATTCTCTCTTCTTGCTGAAAATCTGTAAAGACCTGATAACATGGAAGGTTCTGGATGGGTAAGACTTTTTTTAAAATATTATCCAAGGCTGCTCATACTGTAATCTAACCGTGCACATTGTGACTATACAAGGTGCAAAACGAAGGGTGTTTGTGAGGTAAACCGAGCAGGAAGACATCCAGTATCTGACCAGAATCAGCTCATTTTGGTAAAAAACCCTGGAAGCAAAACATGTTTTCATGTTTGATTATGTTTACTGTCAGCCAGGTAGTTCAGATGAAGTTGATAGTGATGGAGCAATGGTGGCAAAACAACATTACCATACATTCCAGGAAGAGAAAAACAATGTTTTTATTATTGATGGTTCTGTTATTTCCTCAATTTGTTAGGAAAGGGTTGGAGAAATGCTCAAGATGCAAATGTCTTGTTTTGCCCAATAATCCAAAACATACAGATCATAAATTTGGTACAACTTGTGGAGATAACTTTAACTCACCAATATAACTTTGTGCAGTAAAAAAATAAATAAAAAACATTTTAAACTCGAGGTGTTCTGATTATTTCTACAAAGGCTGCTCATTGAAGCACAAAGCTGACAAATAATTAGGGTATAAAATGACTGGTAATCAGCACTTTGAGGAGCCACTTATCAAAACAGCAACAGATCCTTTGCATCATTCATAGGAGGAAATAAAAACTCTTCTGTGTATCAGGAAGTTATTGTAAACAACCTTAATAATCAGGCAGCCATGATCGTCACAAGGTGGAACATGAACTCGAAACAATAGGAGACTGTTGTCAAATGTTTGTAATTTGCATGCTGTCCAGGATGAGTAAGTATGGATGAATTTCACTCTAACGGCCAAAAACAATATACGTGTATATTCCCTGAGAAACAGGTCAAGGTGCTTACAGGAAATTTTGTAAAGTAAACTCCCACTATTACAACTGTAACCTGTAGGTTTTTTTTTTGATTGATGAATCATTTCAGTCGACATGATTAAGAAATCAGGTTAAAGTTTGGGTACTTATGACCTGTGAAGATTTGTCCACATCAGTTTTTACTAACTTTGGTCGAATGTAAGTGGATGTGTTTATGTCGTACATTAAGGCTGCAGTATTTAAATTTTAAAAAAAAAGAGCTGTTTCCCTATCAGCTGTAGGATAGTGTTTCTACAGAGGAATGTAGAATAACTGACTTCACGGCAGGGGAAAAAAAAAAAAAAAGTTTGGCAAAGGTTCACCAGTGTCGATGAATTATTCTGGTTTTCAAGCAAAATATGTAAAATGTAAACCTGTGTTCTTAAATAAAAACATTTTCCATGAGACGAGTGTTTTATTTCTGGAAAAACAACCTGAGAGTAATATGTTGAGCTGTAAATGTTTGTCTTTATTGTGCGGTATAAATGCTATCGGAGGGTTTTATTGATTGATTTGCAGACGTCCTTGAGTTTGATGCCCTGCTCACCACTTCAATTTTGGCACCGTGCACAGTATGGGCTTGGTGATCAAAGGTGGCGTGTGTGTGTAAAAGTGCATGCAGAGGACATACTGATTGTGTAGGGCTTTGCCTTTGAATATGCTTTCCCCCAGTGCACCATTGTGAAGTTGTCATGCATGGTTCACACTGAGCATACTCTACTGTAGCTCGACAATTGTGCTCTTTGTTGTGTGCCATAATGAATGCAGTGGGTGTGATTTCTTTCACAGAATTAAAAGATTTAGGTTACTGTACAAACAAGCTGCTCCAATAAAAAAGCAAAGCGGATTGTGAAAGTGCTTTGAACCAATGACGCTTTTGTTTCAGTACAAGATTTCGTTTATTTGCTGTTTTGTAAGCCCCTTGGTAAAACCTGAGAGTCAAGAACTCACTTGAGCATGTGGTAAGTTATGTAAGCGTTCCTTAGCCTATACATCCATCTGGCATCAATCTGTTGTGGGCTGTGGCCACAGAACGACACACAATGTTCTGTTTTCAGAAAACAGGAGGCCTTATAGCTATATGAATACTTTATTTAAAAGCACAGGATTTAAAAAAAAAATCTGGGCAGCAAATCAGGAAGTTATATAAAATAAGTCACAATGATTGAAACAATCATTAGCATACAGAAATATGATAATATATACAATATATATACACACATACAGTAACAGTTCTTATATATCAATCTCAAAAGCAGGTATTGCTCATATTTACAAACTATTGGTTAAAGAATCTGTGAGAGTACAAAAGAAGTAAAATATCAAAAATATTACAACATTCAAGAGAAGTAAGCCAAAACTATACAATAGTTCTGCCAGGCTACTAATGCTTAAAGCTGAGGGACTACAAAGTTATTGCATAGTATACTATGATAATGCAGTACCATATTACAAAGGAGATAAGTGGTTGTCTTCCCTCTTGTATGTTTTTTTGATGCGAGGGACAAGAAAGATGCTGCCGTCAGTCGACTGCTGGAGGGAGTAGTCCGACGGGGAGTAGGAGTTCCCCTTCTCGTCTCTCAACGTGCTGAAGACCTCCAGGTACAAGGTGTTCAGCTGCCGCTTCATCTCCTTCAGGTCCGTCATGTTCTTGCTCTTCTCGCTCAGCAGACGCTCCTTCTCATCCTTCAGCGAGTCCAGTTCGCCCTCCAGACCCACGATGTTTTCCATCTTGCGTTTGCGGCAGTTCTGGGCGGCCACTTTGTTCTTGCCGCGGCGGCGGATGTCGCGGACCAGGGCCAGCTGGGCCTCGTTCAGTTGGTGCTTTGACATCATCTCGTTAAAGTCGTCAACGGGCAGATTGATAATCATGTCAACGGTGAAAGGGATGTTGAGAGCCTTGGCCCTCTGCTCGTCTCTTGAGAGACGCACATCAGAGCGTTTCTTCTGCTTGTCCTTGGTGAAGGGAGCCGTGTTGTGGCCGCTCTCCTCTGCCAGGTCCTCCTTGTGTAGTTTGGGTTTCTTTTCCTGCTGCTGGGGCTGCCCACTTGATACTGTCACAGAAACTGCTCCCCCAAGATCATCAGGTTGAAAATTTAATGAAAACATCTCAGAGTAATCAGACTCTGCGCTCCCAGGATTGTGGTCCATCTCCTCCACGTCTGAATCACTGTAACTAAAGGACCCACTTCCATACACAGACTTCCCGGGTGAACTAGCGTTAGGACTTGCATTTGAAGAGATCCCTGAATCTGAGTCTGGCATTTCTGCTGTCACATTCTGTTTGTCTCTGTCGAATCCATCTCCAGGGGAGAGGCTGTAAAGGTCCATGGGTGTGAAGGGGGCCTTGTTTGGGATATCAGACATGGTGGCACTTTCATTTCCATCAAGACCACACTGATTGCTGCTCTCCTCCAGCACAGTGTTGGGATAAAACATGTCGCAGAAACTCTCTGTGCTGAAGTTTGCATTTAGCTGAGGAGCTTTCGCCTTCATCTGGCTGAGATCATCTGATGGAGCCATACTGGGAAGTGAGCCATCAAATGTATTTATAAACTCTGCAGGACCAACATTTAAACTGTTTGTTTTCCCCTCTGGGAGATTTGTCATCGGGTAAAAAGGATAGTTTGGATTCTGCACTTCAGGACTGTTTAAAAGAGGATAAGTTGTGGTCTCCAGTGTGTCCTCCATCTGCATGCTCAGGCATTGCTAGAAAAACACAGAAAGATACAGAACCATTAGAATAAATATAATCAAGACTGATATTACACTCTCTAAAATGGCTATATTATTTCTATGTATTATTGTGGATGCATATGAAGCAACAACGTAGGTTTTCAAAATAAGATCCATGGCACATTGTGACAATAGCCAATTCCTTACTACAGATGCTACAAGGGGAATCCACATGGCAGATGTTCAAAGTGTGATTATTATGAATTATCAGTATCCTCCCTCAGATGACACTGGAGCCTGTGCGAATATGAGTCTGCTGTGTTCCTTTTTAAACATGAAAAGCTATTTGTTTAATCAGTTCGACAGGGTTTCAGTTGGCGAGGCTTGGACAATTGAGCCGTGCAGTTGTTCCAGTTGACCGGTATTTTAATACTGGCAGAGCTGGTTGTAGTAGCACACAGGAGCCTACTGTGATTTCAGAGACTAACTAGATAACCAGCTGTTTGAGTGTCCCAGCTTTCTGTCGCTGTAAAGTTAACAGACTGACTTCTTCTGTCCACAAACCAGCTTCAGCAAGAACTCTTATCAGCAGTTTGCCATATCAACTAATACAATGTGCCTATTTTATGGTCAGGATTGTAGCCTAGTCTGCTCTTGTGACACAGTGAGAGGTCAAGGCAACAAATGATACGCTGCTCCACCCATCAGCTAATGCAAATATGAGGTGCTTTAAAACCAAACTGATAAAGCAGCTACTGAAAAACCTACCTTCACCTTTCTGCCAGTAAGCAAAAGTTTATTTTTTTAAGGCTGCCATACCCTCTCCACTGGATGAAGCTACACCTTACATAAGCTGCTACACACCTTGAGCACTCTCCAGTGCTTTAAAAAAAGGCCTCAACAATGAAACCCAATCACAGCAGAATGAGCCGTGTGCACCTGTCTCGCATGTATGAGATCACATTCTCATAGGGCAAACAAAAAAGTGTTTGTCCTCTAATGCCAGCCTCCTGCCATTCACGCATTCTTTGGGTATTTGTTCCACAACACGAGCCGCCATGCCATTGAGGTAGTAGAATCCATGTATTATACCTGCAGCTCGGGGAGGGACAAAAGCTCCATCCAGGCCTGCTCCAAATCTGGAGACATTCTCTGTGGTGGCGGCAGCTGAGCCGGGGAGAGGGAGGCTGGCGACAGAGCGGTCTGCTCGGGCGACATCATGATGTTGTTGCTGCTGATTGGTACTGAAACAGCAGGTGTGTCCAGGCAAACCGAAGTACTCTGTTAACAGACATGACAGTTTTTATACAACTGAAATTCGTGTTATAAGGATGGAAATAATTTAGTCAGGATTCTTACCTCAGTTTCCTCTACAGGAAATGTCTCTGCCAGGAGCTGCAAACATTCATCGAATGACATGGCGTCACCGTTCTCCTCTGAGAAGCTGGCATTCTGAAACACAAGTTAAAGTACTTAATTTTACCACCTTTGTGGTGCACCAACTTTTAACAACACATGATTTTTTTTATAGTGCTCAGGTCTCTGTTGGGTAGTTTCTGGAGCAGGCGACACCGATGCAAAACTACCCACCTGTGTTGCTGTAATTATACAGGATGAGGTGGTAACCTAGCTACAACACAGCCGGAGCCTATCAAAGTGGGTGGGTGTGGCCCACGTTTTGACATGAGTAATGATGGCATGTGCGTGTACCTGTGTAACCTCTAGAGGTGTGACAGCCGACTGCAGTGGGGCGCTGGACGCCGGGCGTGGTATGTACTCTCCCGTCTCCTCATCGAGCTGCAGCTGAGCCAGCAGGGCCTTCTCCTGCTCCCGGAGCAAATGCAGCCTCTTCTCCTCCTCCAGCTCCCGCTGCCTCTGCAGCTCATGCTCTTTCTGACGGTGGTTGTAGTCAAACACCTCACGCCTGGCACCGAGATCAATGTCCTGCTTCCACAGGATGTCAATCAGGTCCATGTCCTGCAAAGACAACCGCGGAGCAGTTTAGAGAGTGGCGAGCGCTCATGCTGTCCTGCAACGAAGAGAATGCGATCAGCACCGGAGCAAGAAAGAAAGAGCGTCCCTGCTGTGAAGCGTTGCACCTGCCACACCCTGTCCCTCAGTATCTGCTCACTGACAACAACACTGGCACTGGTCAATGGGGAGAAGCTGCATGAATAATACATGCACTTCTCTCTTTTCCCTTGTTGCCACCACACACCAGCAGAAAGCACATATCCTCATTTGATACTCTTTCTCAGTGAAGCGGTCATCACCCATCTAATTACAGTGAGGTGTGAATTCATTTGTCACGTTCCAACTCACAAATAGTTGGATTTTTCTGCGCTCTGTGTTCAATTTTAAGTTATAACTAATTCCTTTAGAAGTTAACTCAAATTGCAAAGGCTTATATTTTATTACATTTATTACTACAGGTCATTACATGTGTGTATACAGGTGGTTTTAAAGAACAACCATCATTAGTGAACAGATAATTTGATATTTAATATGGCATAAAATGTATTGTATATTATTGTATAACCAGAATGAATCAGGACTGAACAGAAAACCATGTCTTTCAGGCATCAGGCTGCTGACAACACCGAACACTGAACCTAAACAACAACTATTTGTATATTTCCATACTGCGTCCTCTGTACTTCCCCTCACAGGCTGAATGTTATTTGCCCCTTTTAAACAAAATCATTCAAACATAAACTACGCTGCTCTCTTTCTGAGTCTTTTTACCAGAATTTAGTCACAGAAGGAAACCATTTCACAAGACTCTGTGATGTTGCATAAGCCAAAAAGATACTAGTTCGCAAGAAGAAAAAAAAATCCAAGCATGTGACTCGTTGGTTCCTCAGATCTGGTTATAAATGAAACTGAGCTACCACTGGTTCCTAACACAGTTATAAGGCTAGAGCAGGCAAATTCTGGGTGGAAGCCAAGAAGGAACATAAAATACAAAGCAGAACAATACACCATAAACAGGATGTGAAACTGTTTAGATGATCATGTTAGATAAAGTTTGTTCCTTTTTTTTCTCCATTTGACTTTTTTGATTAAAGGAAATGGGGTGCGTCATAAAACTTTTTGAACAACTAATAATGGTACACAAGCACCTATAGGTATTTTCGGACATTGTTGACAGTGTTTTTCTCACTACAAGTGTGGCCTTGCAAAATAAGAACCCACTAACCCTCTTTGCCTCAGTGTTGCATCAGAGCCATGACCACTAAAGGATTACACATTACTGAGGCTGCCTACTATAAATCACGCTCACCGGCTGAGAGGTGAGCGCACAACCAGAAATTATGGCTTCAGGTGGAATGAGGAAGTCCCCTAAAATGTCCCCACACACTCCTTGAGATCATTGATGTTTTTCAAACTAAAAAAAAACACACCATTGTCTGTTGGTCACACCTCACAAGCTCATCAGACAAGTCATACGAGTCCTTGAAACAAAACAATCATGTCCCAAACAGGTCTTGCCCACGCAGTGAAAGTTCCATTACCACTTTCACTGTCACTGATATTAAACATTTTGTTATATAATTCTGTAATATAAGTTCAATACATTCAGCATATATTCTGTATTAATGAGAAATACACAGTGGGTGTGTTTTTAAGATGAAGTATCAGTAGCACAGCAGTCACAAGACCCAGATTGGCACCAGAACAAGGAAACTACCTACGAAAACTACTTGAATTTCCCAGACGTCCGAGGCAGACGTGACTTTAGGGACTCAGTGTGCTGAACAAGCAATTACCAGAACATACAGACATATTTTGTGCCAAAACTAATATCTTATGGCTCCTTGTGTGTGTTTTTTGTGTGGATTGTTCATTTACCTCGATACATCTAAACACAATGGCCTCAAAGACAGGGACCAGACTGTGGAGGGTTATTACACTTTCTTTCATCACAATCCAGTGGACATCCACCCTTGACCAAGGATGATGAAACACAGCTGCTGCACATGCTCCATAACAGCGTCTTTAGACCCTCATCAGTCAAGCTTGTACTTCCACTGACCCCTTTTTCTATGACAGCTTTACCCCAACACTGAAGATGTAAGACCACATCACATGGGACATATACCCAATTCAACATTTCATTCAGTGTGTATGAACGTACATGGGGGCGTGTGTGCTTGGGTGGGGGGACAAGTCCAGACAAAGTTCCTGTGGTATTTCAACATGACAAAATACACCGAAAAAATAAACAGCAAAGACAAAATACACTTTAAATAACAAGCAGCAAAGACAAAAACAACAATCCATGCTTTAAAGAAGTCAGTCATAGTGGTTAGAGAAGCTTGACCACATCAGATATGGGATCACATGCTTGGAGGAACAGGGGGAGGAGGAGGAGGAGTGACACTTTCGAGAAAAACGCTCAAGACAGTCCTGTTTGCGCTGGTTACCAAACTTGTCAGGATCAAAAGAACAAGGTAACTTTATCCTAAAAAAGTCTACAACAACAACACTAAGATATCAGCCTGTTTTCATTCTGATAAGTTTTATTTCCTGAACAGGATAAACGTCACAAGTGGATGACTTGCAGAACTGAAAGCGTTACACCGGGCAGTCTTAATATCCCTAATATTTCTAATTAACCAGTTCAAATGTGTGTTTGATTTGTCAACATCCAAGATGACATTTCCGCACTGTGATAACTACATAATAAGTAGACTGTCATAACAAATTAAATATGGAATAACGAACATTTAAAAAGTTTACCTGTCTCCCAAACAGACAGTATACGTTTTAAGAAATAAATATTGTGTTTACCTGTTGACTGGAATGTAGCACCTCCATTTCCATCATCATGGAGATCTGTCCAGCTGTTAAATATTTAAAAAACGCCTTATGACTGATAAATGTGTGTGTTATTCCCCAAATGGCAGATTAAAAATGGCGAGCGGTCCGGTAAAGATATAGTCCGTCGCACTAGCTCGAGCTGAGGGAAATATTGCTTCCTCCAAATCTAATGAACATGACGGGGACGCAGGCCCCTCCCACCGGGCTGCGGCGCCGGGATCGTCCCCCACAGCGTCCTATGAGGCTGGAGATAGGTGCCGTGTGTGAGCATGCGCATACACGTCCGCTGGGCAGAGCTCGTGCAGCAATTTAACACACTTGTTACCAAATTTTAAAAAAAAAACATAACATTTATGTGCGTTTTGAAGTTATGAAAGCGCTTTTAAATGAATAATATTCAATAATATGTGCACCAATCATTTCTAGTTCCTTGTATCTAGGTTTGGCAAAACTACAACCTGTGTGTCCATTTTTATTTTAACTCCGTCATCACTGGAGTTTTGTTTTGGTGCACAGCGCCCCCTGCCGGTGCCTGTGGCCGCTGTGGAGAGATGTGGAGGCCCTGGGGCCCTAATGTCCCCCTGGATCTGGATACACTGAAGTCACTCATGGACACTGGGACAAAAACTGTCAAGAGACAAACAGAAAACTGAAGTGTAAGCAAAAATGCTAAATGGTGATGCAGAATGGCCTCTAAAGTTTATATTATTGTGTTTTTTTTATGTATTGGTATGAAAACAGTCATTTGTTTGGTTGAACAGGAGCTAATTTGAGTCACTTATTACTTTGTGGGTGCCACAATCTATAATAATGCTTAATTATTTATTTCTGTGTCACATGTTTTGTATGGAAAACCTTACAGTAAGAAATTTTTGTAGGTGTTAAATGTATGCAATAAAAGTGGGGAAAAAATGACAATCCCCTTTATACAGTTCATAAAGTAGAAGAAAATAGAATTAAATAGAATTACTAAAGTGAAAAAACTGAGATACTTCCATGTATTTGGTTAACTGGCTTATACTGATAATTCATACACTATACATTACAGTTCAAAAAGGTTAACACATAACGTTACTACTGAGTATGGTGTACCACATTAAAATATTTACATTTTATTGTTTACTTGACAGGTGCACTCTTCCCAAAGTATGATACTAAATACATTATTTTGAAGTGTTTCCATTTCATGTTACTTTCTACCTCACAACATAAAAAAATCCACTTTTTCATCATTTATTTGACACTTAACATATAGTTACTAATAAATTACTCTGCAGGTTAATATTTTACAGACAAAATATTCAATAAGTTTTGAAGACATGGCACAATGCTACAGCATTGGAATGCCATTAAGTTCATTTTCTCAAGTAAATATAATGTTACTATACTATACTTCTTCACAACATACAGAAGAAAATACACTTTATATTCCACCCCAGTTTACTATAACATACATAAGCTATTCATTATTATAGGGGTAACTGCTCGCCAGTTTATGAAACAGTTAATAAGTAATGACTTCACAAAAACATAGCAATAAAGTGATCTTTCCAGAGCATTTAAAGTACTTTTACTTATGTCTCTTTAACATATGTTGCTGATACAACTTAAGTCTGGTAGATTATGGAGCTTGGAGTACTTTTTCCACCACTGATGCTATAGATTAACAAGTATATAAAGTTGGTTATCAGTAATACTATAGTAAAACCATAATAATAGGGGTATCATTCTGGGGCACATTATACTTTTATCTCTTGTAAAATGTGCTGATGATACAACTTTTATTTAAAGTCCAGTTTTGATTGTAGAACTTTTACTTGGAATGATTAAATAAATAAATTGTGGTGGTACTACTTTTACTATATGGCCTGAATACTTTTTCCAGCTCTGCAGCTGTAGATTTAACAACCCTACAGTGAAAAGTGGCTCCACACTGATGAAGTATGGCAATAAAAGGCAATTTAAACATTAATGTACGTAAGAATAATCCAATTGTGAAGGATAAGACGTTTAAAGAGAACATTTTCCTTAAGGGTTCCTACAACTACTACTTTTTATTTAAGTACATTGTGTTAATAATACTTTGTACTTTAACTTGAAACAGAGTATTTATAACTTGTTGCTTTTTCCCTCAGTGTAGAAAGTGATTCAAACACTATAGGATACAGGACTTTAAATGACATCGCCAAAGTCGATCCAAGATTATTTAAGAAACTTGTTCAGAGTAATAAACGGCGAAAATCCTCACAGTTAATTAAATGCGACGCTTTCTGACACCTCAGCGTAAGTAAGAAGTCAGATCGAGATGTAATTAAGTGGCTTTTGAAATATGCCAGAGTAATAAGACAGCCTTGGTCGTGGCTGTGTAGCACCTATCTGTAAAGAAGCTCACACTGAAGTGCAGCTCACTGTGCCACTGCGTGAAATTACACTAAAAAAGCCCTTTTTTTTTCTTCCCCCACTCTCTCTCCCTCTCTCAGTCACTTTTTCTCCTCGTGCGCGCTCATGAGCACGCGTTCACGTTTGGCAGCTCCACGTCGACATTCTTCCAGCTGCATATAGTGAAGTGCACAGCGCTGGGCGAAGAAAAGGTAAAAGCGGCGGTGGCCACCTTACGATCAGAGCGGCTGCAAGTCCGCACACGGACAATCAACCGCAGTGAAAACAGACGTTTGCACTGAGAATCCAGCCGTGTGGCCCTGCAATGTCCTCAGCTCGCTTTCTGCTTTTGCAGTTTTATGATCTAGACTATTTGCCCCTCGTGTTGGATTGCAGTTTGCGTCTACCTACACCAGGTACAGTATGACTTGCACAACTTACTTTATCTTTATAATAATACTTCTTAAGGATGTCAGGATTATGTTTGAGGCGTGCCACTGTGTGTTTTCTTCCATTATTTTGCACTTCTGAAGTTGCATTCAGTTGATTGCTGATACAGTCTCATAACTACCTTCAAACTGATAGAACTTCATGCTCCTGGAGCTGAGTTGGCCTCCTGCACTTCCCTCATTGCTATCATATCTATCTACATTGTTTAGTGAATAGCTCACTCTCTTGAATTTTTTTTTTAAGTTGCTTCAGCTCAACAGGTAGAGGCAATGACACCCTGGCACAGGAGTGAAACGATCCTTTTAAAGGTATCTGGAAACTTCAAATGTGTCAGCTGCTGCAGAGAGGTTGGTTAATATGTTAACTTTGCAACCAAACAGATGGTCCAGCATTGAAGAGGTAAGTGAATACATTTTGTGATCACCTTTGGTGGGGGGAGGATGTACTACAAGATCAAGTATTGCATATGCTAAAATAATATATTATTTTCCTTTTAATCTGTTCTCCAGAGGCAATAGTGTGTAAATTATAACTCCACCTGGCCTGCTTTACCTGTGTAACTTTAGGGAGGACCCACCACAGCTAAGCTTTCTGTAGGCCCCAGTCCCTAAAGCACTCAGCTCTTGTTCTTTACTTTCGTACAAATGACACCAGCATTATCCTCTGCCATATATTTTGCACTTCAGTCTGGTGAAAAAGGAGATACCACAACATGTCTGTCCTGTTTTTCGCTTGCTTTTTGTGCTTTTGCTGCAGGTTAAAGGAGCACCCAGTCGTGAGGAGGATAAGGTTCCACACAAGGACAAACCTATGAGGTGGCACTGTGGCTTTCCAAATAAAGTTCTGTGATACACTCAGACTCTAATTGCCTGCAGTCAGTGCATTACAGAACTTTGTTTTGGGAGTTAATACTTTAACCTGTGGGAAATATATCATCTGGCATCTGGATATTTCAGTTATACAGCATGGTGCAATATGTCTGCTGACAAATTACATTTTTTTCCCCAATAAAGTTTCTTTCGGTTCTCTATTTTCTTGGAGTCTTTCTCCTTTTTATTTTGAATAATTTAACTGTGTTAACTTATATTTTACTATACGTTACCTGTCATTTTTGTACTGTGACTTTGTGTTAAATCATTACTTAAAGAGCAGGGCTGTGTGCCATATGGAAACACTAGTCACGCTGGTAAGGTGACCGAATGGAGGTGAGGCAGAAAGGTAAACAGTGCTGTCTCACTATTTCAACTTACTCTGTTTTTACTAACACATTACAAAGCTCGCACACCAGGGATTTTGGCAGTGCTAATATGCTATAGTAATAAAATTAGAATTATATTTTCTGGGGTGAAGGGATTAAATCTAAAAGTTTGGTCTAAATTTATCAATTTATCATTTTTCCCAGATTTATTAGAATATACAATTACTGAAAGGGATAATTTGGAAATTCTTGTATTTAGTTTACAGGCTTCATTAACTGTATGTTTCTGCTTTTGGTTCACTGACCACTTTTTTGTATTATTCTGATTCTGAAGATTATGTTAATTTACATTGTATAATGTTTACTTTAAAACCTTTTAAACTGTTCAACAATAGTAGACTTCAAAAGGTTAAATGTCTTTGGTGTTCTTATGACATCTATGGAAACTGACTGTAAATTCCAGTCTCAACAAACCGCTGGAGCATATGCAACCAGTCCTATATTGCAAGGCATGATGGGAAAAGCGTTAAAAGGGTGCATTCAAGTGCTTCTGGTTAGCTCATATTTTCCAGAATAAAGACAACATGTCAGTTGTGTGACTATGTGCAGTTCTTTGGTTTGAACAAAAAAAGAATAAAAACATACAATAATAACAGTTTTATTATGAAGTTTACCATAATTAGAGACTGAAGTGCATTTCCTTGCTTGTTTGTGTGCTTGTATTGTACACACTGCATTTTAAAACATCAAACATTTTCAGTTTGCAGACATAAGATGGAGAAAAGCAGAGTCACGTTTAAGAAACTAAAAAAGGAACATGTTCAGCATTTGGCAAATGGCAATAAAGACCTTATGATTAATGCCCTGTCAATTGGCTTGAATAATTGATTTACTCTTTCACTTCCTATTTGGCCAAAATGCCTAGTAAGAATTTAACGTACAACCAATTTTATGGGCTAAAAGCCCTTTTTAGTGCTGTGTCATTTACCAATTTTAAGGAATGTTTTGAACCAACCTCCTGCTAAATTCATGAAAATTTAGATTTGGATCACCAGGTACTCCAATCCTGCTGAAAATTTTTACACAACACACACTGAAAAGTTGATAGAGATGAAAACCAATACTGTGTTACATG
>OOFC01018211.1:35728-54348 GCA_900323345.1 Pseudochromis fuscus
TGCCTTGTCTCAAATTGCAGTTTTTATTGAATTAATTATTCATACCTCATATAAACAGCTCTTTATTTAGGAACAAACCAACAATAAATCCTTCTGCCATTAAGATTATGAGAAGAACAGTTTTATAGTATTAGTATAGTATTAGTTTCATAGTATTTTATCAAGGTGTTCATTCATTTTGTTCATTTTGGAGCCTTTAGTTTGAGATGCTGTTGTTTTATATTGCGACATGTTTAGAGATGAGATGTGTGCAATGCCTCACGCTCACTCATTCACATTATCCACAGTTTTTATCTAGTGTTTCTGAGAACCATCACTGTGCATGCAAAATAGTTTTAAGCACCCGTATATTATATTTATAGAGGAATTCCACTTGAGCATTTAAAGCTGCTATAGCATTATTCAAGCAGATGTTTTTGATTATAAACTTTCGAAGCACAATTTGTTCACATTCCTTTTTTTCTATCCAATTAAATCATGTCAAGGCAATTTTATTTATATGGCTCAAACAATTATAAATCACAGATTTGCCTCGGTATCTGTACAGCATATGGCATCCTCTATACTTAGACCAGATTTTGGTCTGGGGAAAAAAAAAACCTCTAATAGGAAACTTTTAAAAGGAAAGAAGAAATGTCAGGAAGAGCAGCAGAGGAGGGATCCAACTTCCAGGATGGGCAGACATGCAACAGATGTGTGTGAATCGAGGTGGAGGAAGGAGCTCGGCTTATCAAAATAAAATCATCAATACCTTCTGTTCTGCCTTTAGCTAATGGCCTGAATTTGTTCATTGGTTGTCTGTCGTCGGTGACCTTGCCAAACCCGTGCTCCATTTATTGATACATTTTTATTCAGTATGTTCAGCAGCTATTACAGCCCATCAGCAGGGGCGAGGATTCATTAAAGCATGACTCAGCGTGTCACTTCTGCAGCTACTCGTAAATTCACAGGAAACTCCATTTTGGCAGGTGTTAATCTTAATTATGGCTTTTGACTTTCAATATATTAGCATCCCATCTACGAGTAACCCATGAGTTATTGTTAATCTGTAAGTGGTTGTAGAACTGTAACCAGTCCAAATACAGCAAGTATCATCTTTGCTTGTGCAGCAGGTGATTATATTGAAATATCCCTCAACGGTTGTTTGAGAAATTTCACGTCTTCTTCAGTATCTGTTGACCCAGTGCAGTTCCTGTTTGTATGTCAAAGAGCAGAAAGCATGGTTGGCATTTCTGTGCCATTTAACTGGATGCCCAAGTAATTAGCTGATAGTTGAGTGCACATATTTGGACCAAAATTATAAAAAAAACTGCAGTTATTGAAACTAGCTGTGGATAAGAAAGCCTGACAGATCCCATAAATGTGAAATAGTATGAAGGGAAATGGTTAACAGGGAGTGTCTGTGCACTTCCACTGTTGATGGATATGTTGTTTGAATGTGTCTCGTCTGCCCTGCTATGTAAGCAGTGCGTTTTCAGGTCAGTGTGCAAAGCGTTTTGTAATGATTGGCACCCAGGGAATATTGTAGGTGTGTCTGTCTGCGGCCTCCCGTTCTGTACATTTGCCAACTCGTCAGACAGCTTAGAGAGAGCCTGAATATGACGGAATAAAATGAGGAATATTTGACATTTTCTCTCAGTGTCATTCTGTATATGTGGGTGTTTAAATATCAGGAAGGACTGTCCCTTTTCTTTTTTTAACTTGGGGAAATTTCTCTATGCTGAGCCAGTTTAAGCTCAGAGGGAGCGGTGTGGTGGAAAAATTAAGAATACATCAGGCCTCCACACCCAGAAAATAATCTAGTAACTTCCACTGATAATGGAATTTTGTGCCATGTCGAAACTTCAGTGTGTGTGTGTGTGTGTGTGTGTGTGTGTGTTGTGATGGTCTTAACTTGTGCCAATGTTTATTTTTCCACAGGCAGGAGATTATGAAGTGGAATGGCTGGGGATACAGCGATTCAAGATTCCTCTTCAATAAGAAAGGCCAAGCAGAATTCACTGGCAAAAGGTTAAAGTATATTTTCACACTCATTCTTCAGGTCCAGATTTACAGAAATCAATCAGCACGAGATTTCATTCCTCTAATCTGCGTTCGGCTTCATTCTGTTTGTGTGACTCAATGCTGGAGTTATGCATTGATCTTTTTCACAGCCCCTTTCTTTGAACTCATCTTCTGAAACCAGTCCCCTTCCTACGCTCACAACAATGTGGTGCTACTGCCACCCAGTGGTTGGCATTTAAACTGTTCATTGTCACCCGAGAAGGTCACTGGTTGTGATTTTTTTTTTTTCAGCCTTCCCCACACTCTGTTGCTCATTAACAGAAACGACTTTCCAGTCCGTTCAAAAGTGGATCGTATTATGCTGGTAATTATTTATGTGTCTCTGGGGAGCTGTGGGTAAAAACATTTAATTCACAGATTGTTGAAGGAAAAAACAGAAATGGAAACAAAGCCTGTCGTTCTAAATCTTCCTGAATATGACTTCTAGCTCCTTCCACACCCTGTCTTTGCCTCCCACTAAAGGGAAGGAGGTTTGGATTGATGTTGTTTTTGTAATAATCACAGACATCTTTGGGAAAGCACCACTTTGCATGTCATACAACCAACAGAACCGGCACAGTGTGCACGAAGATGTATTTTGAGTAATGAGTTGAGCTGAACAGGATGCAAAGGAAATTGTTTCCTCCTGTGCAAGCACTTGCCACAAAGTGCTCCGTGCCCTCCCAACTTAAAAAAAGCTACCTGGCTGCGGTGCCCAGACGATGTTGTCCTCCTTTAGCTCCGGCTGTGACAGAGGGGTTTTTCATTACACAGTGTATTTCATGGTGTCTTGGACAAAAGCACACCACAGTTCTGCCCTGATGGGCTGGCCCAGCCTGTGCCAGCAGCTCAATTATGCAAGAAGGCGATCACACGGGCAGCACTGTCACTGCTGCTCCGCTTGTCTAATAACCTCGTTGGACCCAAACCTCATACTCTATTCTTGTTAGACACAGCTCTGGTTTTCCAAATGAATTTGCCTGGTCAAGCATGTAGATATTTTTACTGCTACTGCTGGAAATCACTAATACATGAGAGGTTTTTTAAATTGGTATTTCACACTTCTTCTTTTTTTTTTTTCTCAATCCAGGTATAGACTGAGTGGTATGATCATCCCTGGTCTCAAAGACTGGTTCGAAGGCACATTCGGCGCCAGTCTGCAGCATAAAACTCCGGCAACAGTGAGTGCAATTCATGTTTATCTGCTGCGTCGTCTTCAGTGAATGGAAGTGTGCGGCACTTAGTCACAGCTTCCTACAACCACAATGCTTTGTTGTGTTTCAGCCCATTCTGAATAGCAGCGCTGTGCAGCCTCCCACTCTCAACGAGGCCTTCGTGGAGGAACTGAAATCCACAGGTATTCCCTTCTCTCATGATGCAGAGGACCGGGTGTTTCGTGCCCACGGTAAGGGAAAAAAATCTTTTAATGCACAGCGACATTACCTTTACTTGTGATGAGCGTATTAACATTTCCGGGGGCTTGTTTCTCTATTTTCTTCCAGGTCACTGCTTACACGAGATCTTTGCTCTGAGAGAGGGGAAGATTGGTCGTGCTCCAGATATGGTGGTATGGCCAAGTGAGTTCGCAAGCTGTAATTTTTATTTTTCCGGTTTTTCCTCCTCCCACGTAGCATCACTTATCCCGCTACTGGCCTGGGTGATTTAAAGGGTTAATCTCTGCAGAGGCTGGGATATTAATATGTATGAGTGGAGGCTTAATAAGAAGCGTCAGGGGGAGGACGGTTGACACCCAATACTCCACAGTCTCGGCCCGCACGGTACACCCATGAATTATGATTGTGAGATTGGTTTTCTCTTGTTATGGCCGGCACTATTTTATCATGCAAATGAGTGTTGACTGATGGGTGAAACTTGATTAGCAGTCGCTTGGCACAATCTCATCCACACAGGCACCAAAATTTAACTTTTTCCCTGCAAAAAAACCAACACACTGTCATTGATTATGTAAATATCTTGAGCTTCAATTTGCATTCCAGGTCAAGCTGTGTGTTTTAAGCGGATGTTGAGTGTGTCCAGCCGTAATCCAGCGGTTCAAGCTGTGCGTTTAATTGGACGGCAAAATGCACTAGAACGTAAGCGTTTCTCACTGCCTCTTAAAGCACTCGAGGCCAGTCGAGCACATCCCTGTAGGTGGGGTATCGCTGCTCTTCCCACTCACTCACCGCTCCACTGTGAATGGACGTGGGCTCCCTGATTGGTTGAAATGCGCCTGTATTGATCCAGCACTTCCCACCCAGGAGAGCAGCGCTTCATGCAGTCTGACTCCGCCTGAAGGAAGCCCCAGGCGACATCACAACCATCAGGCAAATCAAAAGACGCCCTGCCTCTCTGCTGGTCCCTCTGCTGTAATGGCTGAGGCCAGATAAATGAATATACCATCAGCTGTGTGCACATTTTGTTATTTTCTTTGCAATCTTTACGTTCTTGTTATTATATGAACACATAATAATGATGATTAATAATAAATTAAAGCATTTTCCTTTATGATGGCTCCAATTTTTCTTCTTTGTTTTTTGCAGACTGTCACAATGATGTAGTGAAAATTGTGGAGCTGGCCTGCAAACATAATGTTTGTTTGATACCATATGGAGGTAAGTCACACTATCAGAGGCTTTAACTGGCATAAGTAGCTTTTATACACACGACACTAGTGTATTTGCATTTTATGAACTTTGACTTTTGATTTATTCTCATAGTTTGTTTTTGTATATCAATCACGTTTCATAATATATGAAGTAACCTGGTGAATAAGTGTCTGTTTTAACATTGAAACATATAAAGCAGGACACATCCCACTGGACCTTCACCAAGTATATGATGTACTTGCAGTTTGTCTCCACCAGTGTTTCCTGTCACTCAAGAAAATTAATCTTATATAGATTATATACAGCAGTTTGTGAAAATCGTATTATTAATAAAATCTTACACCATCCAGTCATTTTAGATGATTTAAAAAATATATAAAAAATATATTTCTTTCTGTAAAAAAATGGAAATCTTCTGGTTATTTCCATGTAGGAATTTTTTTCTGTTCTATTTAGATTAGATAGTTTAATAATATTTTTGTGTATTTAAAAAATAGCCAGAAAAATTTCCTGAAATTACAGTTTTTACTGTATTTACAACTAAGTTTGAAAAATATGAACATTTAATTTAACAATGAAGATAAAGTGCTGAATGGCTGCAGTGTTAATATTAATATAAAAAATTTAATAATTTAAAACTGGCCAAGATACAAGTCAAATTATACACTTTTTGGAAGCTTCACAGTTTTTATGAGTCAATTTTACAGAAAAAGTTTCAGTATTCAACAAGTATCGTGTCTGCAATTAGAGTTTATATTGGCACTGGAGTGTATGTGTTTGTGTTAAAAACATGAAACTCACGTGGTACAGTCACGTAGCCTATTTAAATGCTTTTATCACAGTCTGACTTGTCACAGTATGACAACCACAGATGTATTAATGAAGGCTGCTTTCCAGTTAGTGCAGATCCTGCTGTTGTGCACTCACTAATTCAACATCACGTCTTACTGGGACACTTGACGCCACTGAGCCATCATCTCTTCCACCTGTGCTTTCACTACTGTCACAAGTCAACACGTCTGCTGCGATAAAGGTTTTGTTCGAACAGTTGTTCCTCTCTCTGTCTCGCAGGAGGGACGAGTGTCTCCAGTGCCCTCGAGTGCCCCCCAGAGGAAACCCGGTCTATTGTCTCTTTGGATACTTCACAGATGGTACGTAAACACCTGCGTCTGTTCATGGTAAAAGAGATGATCTGTTTATCATGATGACATCTAAAATTTTCTGAGAATGTGTTTTTCTGCCTTACGCTAAAAAAAATATTTAAATCAAAACATGTTGACATAAAACTATTTTTATCCAGCTCTCTTGGGATGTGTGTTTGTCCAATAAACACAGGTTTATATGTCATTTAGGAACATTTGTGTAAACTCGACACTAGCATTTTGTTTAATGGATGAGTTTAGATTTACAGTGTTTAATAAAGCACAATACCACACAAGCTACATCCTCAATCATGAGAGTTCAGCTACTTCAACATGCTACAAGGCCATATTACCTCGGATCAAACTCTTTGTGTTTCATAGACTAGAAATAGAAAGAATAATAGTCCTGTTCTGTCAGTATGTAGACTAGGTACAGGACAGCCCATGCCCCCAATTCCAAATACATGTTGTGTGGTTTGTGACATTAGTTTTCTTTTTAGATTTTACTAGATATTGATCATTTCCTGTGTGTATGTTTGCTCTTTGTAGATTTTTCTCCTTTATTTTATCCAATGGTAATGTACTTCATATTGTTAAAGACATTGTTATCAATCAACAGAAACTTAATATTAGAAATAAATACATTTTGATTTTTTAAAAATATTGGTTTTTGGTTCTTCTGTCAAAATTTTCAAATAGTTTCTCTGTTTTAAATTCAGATTTTAAGATTTCAGAACTTTGGTCAGGCAAAACTAGTCATCACTTTTCTCTCTGGGAAACTTTGATGGACAATTTTTTTGCAGCCATAGTTACAACTGGGGACAATATTATGTGCTATTTTTTTGGGGTCAATAATCTTTTTTTTTTTTTTTTTTTCAAATCCCAACCACCCATCCTAAATTGTATCCAATAATAATCTTACATTGAGTATAATATAAACTGGAAAACACTGCCACCAGTACAGTACAAGCCTTTGATCCCAGCCCACATAGACGTGATATACAAGCTGTCCGGATGCTTCTCGTCCACCACTGGCTGAGTTTGGTGCCACGGACGTCAGTGACCAGCATTCTGTGTCAGGGGTCAGAGGTCAGGTGGCTCCAATGGAAGCACATGAAAGGAGCAGCATGGTAGGAACATAAAGTTTACTACTCTGGAGGATAATTGATGGCAGGAGGTAGGAGATGACCTCCTGCAGGTAGGGCATGGCCACGTGCCCGGCTGCCTAAATAAGAGGCATATATTTTTAAATTAGATGGAAACCTCCAGCAAACTGTCTCCATCCTGCAGTTGTCTGCACGCATTTATTTCTGAGTCATTCTGGTGGAAATCATAGTGTTGGAGGCAAACTGTCCCATTGAAGTGCAGTGGTTATGACTGTGATTTTTTTAAATGAACATGACGGATTCTAGTTCCTTTCAGGTTATTAAATTCACTGAACCTCTCGATTACTTCTTTTCTCACTTTCCGCCTTTTCACTTATGACTCTGTTGTTTTTTTTTCATTGTATTTTCCTTTATTTTAGTTTACAAGTCAGTACTTTGATGTATTGGATGTGTTCCAGTCCATGATTTATTTAGTTTCTCAGCCGTTCTTTGTACAGATGACAGTGTAAAAGATGTAACAGATGTGGTTTGGGATGGTGTGAGAGCCTTTATAAATGAGTTTGTGTTTGTTGATGCTGATTGCTTTGTGTCATAGGATTGTTACATATATCATCATTATTACATATGTTTTTTTTTTTAATGTTAACTCTGATGTTCCTTCTCGAAAACAAGATGATGCATCTCAAGCGTTTTATGATCTAATGAAATTTTGAAACAAAAATATAAATAAAGGCAGGTTTAGAGCACAGATGACAGAATTATTATTATTATTATCTTGTAACCTGCATCAAATCAGTTGTTTTACACAAATGAGACAAACCATGAGTGAGTGTTTTTTCTCTATTTTGTGACATAAAGAATTTATCGGGATTGTTTATGACTCCCTCGGTTGTGTTGTTGTTTGTTTGTTTGTCACAGAACCGCATTCTGTGGATTGACGAGAAGAATTTAACTGCCCATGTGGAAGCTGGCATCGTCGGTCAGGAGCTGGAGAGATTGGTAAGCGCTGCTCATCCATCCATATTTGTTTCTCTAAAAAAAAAAAAGGTCTTACATCGATGTAAAATGTTGTGCCAGCAATCAAAAGCCGTGTGACCACTCGCACGCAGGTTGGCCGCGCTCAGTCACCTTGGTGCTCTCTGCTCAGTAGATCTAACAGGAAGGAGTTGGGAGACGGGAGCAGAGCGCTGAAGGGGGAGAGATTAGAGAGTGAGACGGTGGTCATGAGCAGATGGCACCATCAAGCTAATTCAGAAAAATGGAGAAGGAGCAGGCGTTTGATGTAGAGGAATGCGTGAGCTGCATGTAAAGCAGACTGCACCGCTGCATTCAGACCGGGCCGTTTTCATAGAGCAGATGGGTCTGCATTATAAACTGCCTTCCAGAGGAGTGCTGCGATAAAACGAGGTCCGGCTTTACCCTTGTGCTTCTGGGGGGCATTGTTGTCACACTTTAAGGTCTTTATTATCATTACTATTAAATGTTCCGCCTAAAGATGCAATCTTTTAAGGGTACGGCCGCCCCGAGGTGAAGTTGCGGGTTCCTGATGACCTGTGCATTCTTCTCTACGCCTCAGGGACGAAGCATCTGATGAACAATTTTCTCAGAAGGTCTTCGTTGTGTCACAGAGAAACCCAGAAGTGCATTGTCACATTGTTATGGCCGTGTGGAAAGTAACAGAGTCATTTACAGTGTTTTGTGTGACGGGTGGGGCTGTGGAAACTGAATGTGGAGCAGCTGTGTGTGACAATGAGATGAGATACATAAGATCGTACTTGTTGTGCAGGATTGCTCAAAAAATCAGAGTAACAAACTGCAGCATGAAGTGTAAAGATTATAAAACATGCAGTGCAATTGAAACAGTATGAATAGAATTGTATAAATAGAAATTTTACACGTGGACTACACAGTTAAATACTATACCTTGAAGATTCACATAAACATGTAAAAGTTACTGTTAAGATGATTTTACCAATATCACTAAAAGACAGATTTACCTCCACATCACATCAGTGCTGCAGTCAGACTGAAACTTGTCCCATAATGCTCTGATCACTCTTTTTTGAGTGCTCTTTCCACTTGGTTTATTTTAGTCTGTTATAAAACTCTATGATGCCGTAAAACCTTAGTTTTTACATTGCAGTATAACTCGAGCAGTGAAATGCAGCAGCAGGGCTGCAATTATTTTTTCCCTTTGCTTGCTCATTCTTTTTGCTTGTTATTAAAACATTCTTGTGGGTTTTACAATATCATTTGTTTCCAGACATTTTTTTGGCTACGTTTTAACTACAGCAACAACAAACGCATGTTTTTCTCGCATTTTATCACAGCTTAATGAGAGCGGCTACTGTACGGGCCACGAGCCCGACTCCATGGAGTTCAGCTCCCTGGGGGGCTGGGTAGCAACCAGAGCGTCAGGCATGAAGAAGAACATCTATGGAAACATTGAAGACCTGGTGAGTCGTCTGTTTGCCCTTTTAACTTCCTGTTTGTTTGTTCCATACACGAGATGAGTGCACAGAAGTTAGTGCACAGTAATTAGAAAGGAAATTATTAGCAAACACTTTGTGGACTTTAACCTCTAAAATGCAGCGGTCACAGTATGAGTTATGAAACACACAGATGTGGAGATATTCAAACTATGTTGTTTGTCAGCATTAGTCAGTGGTAGTATTGTGAACTGCTGTGTGTAGATTTGTGTTTCTAAAAGTGTTCTGACTGAACAGGTTGTCCACATAAAGATGGTCACCCCGCGAGGTGTGATTGAAAAGAGTTGCCAGGGACCCCGCATGTCCACGGGGCCGGATGTCCACCACTTCATCATGGGCTCAGAAGGTTTGCTAACTCTCATGTAATTCCAGCACGCCACAGCATGTGTGGGGCACGTGTGCGATTGCGCAAACGTGTGTGTTAGTGTGGGTTTGTGTGATAAAACAGTAACATCAGGACGCTTCTCATGCCATGCACTTTACACATTAACCAGCTTTGGTGGAAAAGTGATGCGGACGGGTGTTAGTTAGGAACCAGCAAGTGTCCTCTGCACCCCATCTGCAGCGCCCTGTCCTTGTGAGTGCCCACAGAGAATACTGCCATATGCCAGGTTCCCCCTACATAATGAGGAGGTTCAGAGGCTCCTGGCATCGCTATGTTAAACAGCTGTGGACACAAACTTTATATTCACCCTACAAAGCTCAGCAATCTGCTCCCTGACTGGGCTGGGACTGCAGCAGAAGTCTCTATTTGTACTCATCACAAGTGATTTCAGTAGCTGAAACATAGCAGTAGGCAAGACCAAAATAAAATGTAATTTAAAGAGTTTTCTAAATTACTAGTAATATCTGTGTATAAATATCAGTTGTTTTGTGATTATCAGTCTTTATAAACCGGTAACAATCAGGCTTTGTGTTTTATCTGATACTTTCCATATGTCAGGCATTTTACATGAAGTTTGCCACATTTATTTTCAGTCAGCACACAGCTGATGATCCTATGAACAGAATTTCACCGTCTCTGAAAGATGTTTGCAGTAAATTATAAACACTGAGATTATGTCATTAGAACCTTCCCTTTGAACATTACCCTAAATACTGCAAAACTTTTTTTTTAATCATCACTGCTTGTTATCATTCTTTATATTTTTACTCCTGGACATCAGGTCAGATTCCTCTTACATAAAACATGCTTAGTAATAAAAAGGGTTCTGGTTCTTCTACAAATGGTAAATTTGTAGATTAGTGATGATAGAGAACTCAGCACACACATTAAAGTTCTCATCAAAACTTCCTGTATCGTTAAATTAATGTCCTTCTCAAGTTTCTATTGTTTTGAAGTGCACTGATAATTACTTTCCAGGTATAACCATTACAATGCATGTCCCAATATCATACAGAAAAATGCAACATGGAAAATAAGCCTGTGTTTTAGTATTTTTTTCTGATACAATGCATATATTTAAAGAGCCTTTTCCACTCTCAGAACAGTAAAAAATGATTTATTATATCAGTCACCAATATATTGTGGATCCTTAGTGTGCAAAATTCAAAGCTGATTTCCTCACAGACATGAAATATAAAGGTATGTAAAATAATAGTAACATCATGACAAAACATGATATGGTTTGTTAGAGAGTTAAGGTCAAATATGGTCAAAAGAAATGGCCATTCAAGTTGACCTTGAGTCGGTTGAGTGGTTCCCAAAGTCTGGAATAAAAATTTTATTTTATTCTTTAAATTTCGTAAATAAACTAAAAGTTAAAGATATAGTAACATGTTATTATGACCCTTTATTGTTTGTCCAGATCTGCTCTTTACTTAATAACACCATGAAACACTTTAATGATAATAATATTAATGATAATGATAAACTTTAGTTGTGTTGCACTGGTCAAAGAAAGTGCCTCAGAGGCAAAAGGTAAAAAGTTAAAAGAGAATCAAATAAGAAATCTAAGGAGCAAACACATCCACAGTAATAGGCTGATTTAAATATTTTTTCTAACATGCACCATATCTCAGAGCTTTGAGAAGGTACCAGTTTTTAAATTAGTATAATGAAATATAAGTTTGCTGCCTGGGACGCAGTGCACGGAGCAGAGAATAGGACAGGACCACACGTCTCTGGGAGAACATGCTCCTATGGGAGGTCGAACACTGGAACTAAGAGGTCACACCACCACATGGTCTCATTAAAATTATCTACCTCCTCACCCTGAGAACCCCCATCCTGCAGTCTGACAGTACACAACAACAACAGCAGCAGCAGCAGCACACTAAAACCCTCAACTATGCTCTGCATGTTAAGTGGAGCGCATCCATTTTATTAGAAATTACTGTGAAACCTCAAGCTTCTCATTCTCTGCACAACATCGGGTCCATCTATCTGTGTGACCTTCAAGAAGCCTGAATGCAAAGTAGTTCCTCCCTTTTTTTCTTCATCCAGTGTAAAGAATGAATGATCAATGATGATGCTTTTCTCTTTTAAACCCTCTCTCACCTAAAGAGCAAATAATCACACTGACTAATGCTGATCCACCGTTCAGGTTTAGATGATTTATTTTAAAGTGGGAGCTTTTTTTAAAATTTTATTTTAATATTTGTTGGTAAAAGCAAAGAGACTCTTAATTGTGAATGGTCCCGCTGCATAAATCCTGCAAGAGGAGGTTTGTTAAACAGAGATAGTCACAGTAAAAATGGCTTAAGCTGCACTTCAGCATTTCATTACATTGCAACTGTCCCATGAGAGAGTTGCTGTTCTTGCTCCCTCCATCGTTCGCTGTCCTCCCTGCTTTTCGCCCTTTCCACTGTGGCTCCTCCTCTTTCTTGCTCTATTTCTCTGTCTCCCTCACTCATTCAGTGACTCCTCCTCCGTCCTGTCAGGAGGGAGGAGCCTCCTTCTTGGGTGAGGCCCAGCGGAGTCACATGTTTTCCACAGGGCCACTAGGGAGCAGCATGTGGCATGTAGTGTCACATTAGAGGGCTCATTAACAACCATAACAGGCTGACGAAGCCTCCTAATGGACCACGGCTTTGTTCTTGAGAGATACATCTATTAATGAACTTGCTTCATAATGATACAGCACTTTCAGGCTGACTGGAAAAGCAAAAGGGTCATAGCAACATTTTCCAACCAACCAACAGTTACATGTAGTTTTGATTTAATTTTTCTGTTATTGACTAATTGAATGTATTAAATGTCAACATATCTTTGTTCTACGCTAGTGGTTGCTTTTTAGTAGCAACAGTGACATAAAATTAGACACATTACTTCATTATTCTTTTGATGAATTTGACAGCATCATAAAGAATGTAGTGAAGGAGACATGTGGCTGTTTATGTCGAGGCTTTTCGATCTCTCTGTAAAGTAATGGTGGAAATGAGGAGTTTTGAAAAAGTGAAATGTTGTTATTAGTCTCAGAATCTAGTTTTGTCAGACTATAAATAGAAATAGACAAAGCAACCGGGACTCAAAAGTAAGACCAATGCAGAAGTGCAAAAATGTGTAATACTCCAAGTGGCCACTAGGTGCTGGCACCCAAAAAACTCTTTTTCTTGTCTATTCAAAAATCTTGATTTTCATTAATGAAATACTCAGTCAATACATTTTTTCCACAGGTCAGTTTGGTGCCATTAACTTGAGTTAATTCTTCCTAATTGTGATTTGGTACGCCATCTGAAAAGAAAACATCATAATTAAGCAGATATTAGGCTTCAAAAAGAGGAATATTTGGGATTGTGGTTAGCTTGATAAGTTTGGTCCCTCATGAGACAAATGCTGAGGTCGAGTCTCATACGCTCAGAATCAGACCCGCCTCCTCACTCCTCCATCATATCCAAATATGGTCACTTCTGGCCCCAAACAACCAATTTAGGGACGTTCAAATGCCGATCTCCTGGTTTCAGAATATCCACAAACCAACTGGTGGCATCAAGTTAGCTTTATCCCTTCAATATACAGTCTGTCTGACATACGGTCCACAACCCATAGATATCACAAATAAGTACTGGATATTAGATAGAGATCAATGGCTAAATTGATGATTGCATATACACAAAATATTACAGATGAAAGGCACTTAAAGTTTAATTTCTCTCTGTAGTTGTTTTATTTCCTATATATTAGATTAATATTCTGTACCTGTTTCTGACTTTTTTTATTGGAATAAAGTACTAATTATTGTTAGCTTGGATGTTACAAAACATTCATTAAAATGAAACCCTGACCAGAAGCCCTGCTGCTGCAGTTTATTGTGGCCAGTCCTGCAGTTATTGTTATTTTTTAACCATGTGCTCTGTGTCTATCTAAAGTCAAAGTCAGCTTGTTTACGATGCATCTCTCTGCTACTTTTTATTATTTTCTAGCACATTACAGAAATCAGGATCAACAACCAAAAAAAAGTACATAATAACCCAAGTGACTAAATGCTTTGATCATTAGATGCAGTAGGAAATTCAGTTTTTCTGGTCATAGTAATCAATACAGTTTTCATTCATACAGGGAATCTTATTTCGTAAGGATGCTGTCAAGTAGTTTATCCAATATTAGTTCTTTTTAAATAAGCATTAGACATATTTGTTGTGTGAGGGAGCGCAGACCCTCTGTTTCAAACCAGCAGTGTGACTCCTGCAGCAGCAGCTAATGGTTGACAGCCTTCGGGGTCATGAGGTCAGCCAGAGGTTTCCTTCTACCTGTGTATGTGTGGCTGCTGTTGGCCTCGCTGCCTTTGATAGGGCCCTGCTTTATTTCCACCGTCTCATAAGCTGATAAATCTCAGTTGTCCCCCGGTGTGTGGTAGAAAACCAGATCTACTAAGTGAAATGTGAGACAAAGGTCACCCAGACGACCCCCAGGACATCTACCAGGGCCTGTAAAAATGGTCTTAGGCTCTGGTCAGAGAGGGTTGGGTCATATAAATTGTGGGAATGGATGTACTTTTTTCCTGCTGATAATTTCTTACTGTGATTTTTCACAGGAACCCTGGGTGTGGTCACGGAGGTGACGATGAAGATCCGTCCCATGCCAGAGTATCAGAAGTACGGCTCGGTGGTGTTCCCTAACTTTGAGCAGGGAGTTGCATGTCTGCGAGAAGTTGCCAAACAGGTAACATGTTAATTTCTTCCTTCACATGTTGAACTTTGTTCCTGGTTCGTCTTTATCGTCTCAACCTGTGAATGAGACCAGAAGGTTTTTGAGCATTTTTGGTATTTGTCCAAACTGCAGTAAGCACATTCAGGCCTCCACTTCATCTCATCAACACTATTTTGCAGTGTTTATTAAAACTCTATCTGCTCAAGCTAAACTCTCAAATCTCAAAGATTCAATCTAAGCTACTCATACATGCGGAGACAAGTCAATTTTAACTGATTGTATGTTTTGCATTTAAAATAATTTCCTCTAAGAAAACAAACCAACTAGTAGCTACAGCTGTAAAATCAAAATCAGAAAAATCCACTATTTTCTTCTGAAATTTAGTGTAATGAAAGTAGTAGTAAAGTAGTAACATTGTTTTTTACTTTTTGTATTCAGAAAAAAAAAACTTTGAAATTTCCAGACTTCTCGGTAAAACAAATCAAATAATTAGTGACATTTGAGTAAATAGATGTGTATCATGTAAATAAATTATGGAATTAATCATTTGTTTTCATCATTCTTGTATCATGAATATTTTTCCATACACTATTTTCCATTTTCCTTACTTTTCCATACTTGTGTAGGAATCCAACATACAGTGATGGAGAAAATTATTAGACCACCCTTATTTTGCTGTTCATTTTGTTCATTTTAATGCCTGGTACAACTAAAGGTACATTTGTTTGGACAGATATAATGACAACAACAAAAATAGCTCATAAGAGTTTAATTTAAGAGCTGATATTTGACCATTTTCCATGGTTTTCTTGATCATGACCAAAGTCACTACAGCATTGTACTGCCAAAAACAAACAGTGCTTTTAGGTAATCATGTTTTCTTTTGTGTCTGTTTGAGTCACATGATACACACAGGAGTTAGTACTTTATTGCATAACCATTGTTTTTGATGACAATAAACTGTGTAATAATGACGTCTGACAGGAACAACTGTGATTCAGACAAACTCATATTTACCAACTCTCTGTTTTTCCAGAGGTGCGCTCCAGCATCAATACGACTCATGGATAACGAACAATTTAAGTTTGGTAAGTTTTATTAGAGCATTAACTACACAGCCCAGCCTGCTGGTGTTATCTCAGTTAGCAAGCATCACCACAAACACCTTGTTGTGACTCTTGACTGTAGAAGTAGGACTTTATTTGACCTGCTTTTCAGCCTTGGTGCAGTTGTTGTTTTTTTTATACAGAGAGCTTTGAAACCTGAGGCACACCACAGGCTTTTAACCAGCAGCGTAATAGTAATCGTATTTATTCAGAGCAAAACTTAGTCTCTCATTTTGTATTTTTGTGTTTCTCTTAACAATAAGTGGCAATTTTGCAGCAGTGATGTCACACTGTATAGCAGTGAGTTGTTAAATTGATTATTATTTCTGCAGCAGAATAGCTACACACACACAGCCAAAGATTTGAAGCAGGATGAAAAATAACCCTGGCCAAAATTAAGTAGTTGTTACATTGAAGTTTTATTATGTTGTTTCTAGTGGAGTGCATCTGGCATTGCCAGAGATCTCTGTAAAGTTCCCCAGTCTCCAGGGATCTCATTATCTCCCCTATATTTCCACTTTTCACAGAGTAGGCACTTCTTAGCATGAAGCAGGGAAGATGAAGCGACCAGGTTTGTTGCTAATAACTAAAACTCATGGCTCTATGATACCTTCTTGGGCTTATTAGCGGCTTGTCCTTACGTTGAATCGTGTTGTAAGTTGATGTATTCACGCGCTCTGTTCTGTTTGGACTACAAGAACAATTTAGCACCGCCTGTCCGCACACATGAGATGAAAAATGAGAATCTTGTAGTAACCAGTGTGTTGATATGTAAAAAACCGACCAAACCACAGAGGGCAGAGTTAAGAGTAAAATCATGCCGAGTGCAGGTGTAGTTTTGATTTTGAGTATTTAATTAACGAGTATGATGGCAGTGAGAGACCTCAAGACCTGCAATCAAATTTTGGAATGGAAACAATTAGGACACTAAGTGATGAAGAGACTCCAGCATGGGGGGAAATAAATGAACTGTTAAGTCTCGGCGACATCACCCATGACTTCCCCGCTGTGATTGATAACCATCCCATTGGCCCCAGCCCCTCATTTTCACTTGTCCACGGGCGCTTTTGTGCGTCCGATCAGGAATAAATCAAAAAGTGTGGGTGAGGAAGACGGATATCACCGCGTCAACCCCACTTCCCTTCGGAAACTCTCTGATTTATAGTCGTTGTCGCCGGCAGCCACTGGCCAGTTGTAAAGTTATTCAAATGTTACCATTTATTTTTTTCCTCCTTTTTGTTTGAAAACCTCAAATAAATGTGACTTTGTTGCCCCCTCAGAACGCAGGCAGGCAGAAGCACTGTTTGCTTAATATGTGAAAAATATCATCAGGGTTTTGTTTTGGTTTTTAACACCCACTTGTGTGTGAATAAATGGATCTGACTTTTATCTGACATTTTCACAGGTCATGCCCTGAAGCCTCAAGTATCTTCAATTTTCACTTCCTTTTTGGACGGGTTGAAGAAATTTTACATCACCAAGGTAAAAAAAAAAAAACATTAGAGATGAGCTTCAGTTCCAGTTATTCTTGCCGCAGGTGTTTGCATGAAAAATTATTAAATAAAATTTCCCCTTTTTAATTCTCAGTTCAAAGGGTTTGACCAAAACCGCTTGTGCGTTGCCACCCTGCTGTTTGAGGGCAACCGTGAGAAGGTCCTGCAGCACGAGAAGCAGGTTTACGACATCGCTGCTAAATTTGGGTAAGAACTCGTTGCTCTGTTTCCTTGTTCCTTGTTTCCTTCCTCCTGTTTTTCTTCCAACAAAGCTCAGTTAAAGATTAGAGATCTGCTGTTTCGTGGCACTTTGAACGTGACGTGGAGCTGCCTCGGGCCCCGATGTCACTCTGTTTAACACAGACATCACGTAGCAGCAGTGAAAAGAGTAGAAAAGCACAGTTACACACTCTGTAGTTTGTCTCGTTGTGGATTGATGGATCACCTGTGGATGTTCCTCTCGTCAGGTCAGCTTTGATGTTAAAGTGGGTGTGGGTGTGGGCAGTGATAGTAGGACACAGCTCCCCTCAGGACGGCACAGGGCAAGGAGAGGACACGGCTGGGGGAACGCTCTCGTTGTTGTGATTGATCACGAAACGAATCAATGAGGGCTTTGGTTTAAAATCAGTTACCTGCCAGCTTGAAAGGGAACCTCTCTCCATCCTGAGCCTGTTTCACAGCCCCTACAACAGCACAGGCTCAGAGATCATTAATCTTTGTGCCATCCACCTAGTTAGTATGATCAGATATTACTTTCTGTCATCATTATGGAGTTTCAACACTTTGGTCAGGGACACAAACAAATATTTTGTGTCTTCTAAAAATACTGGTTGTGTTTAAATATTTAAAACAATTTTTAGAAAAATTAACAAAATTTTTCAACCTGAAAGAAATTATTTCTTGGTTTCTGTTACTAACTTATAGGGAAATAATTAGCAGCTGAAATATATTTTTCATTTGATTTGAATTCTTATAGTTGGAATATTTTCATACGTCTTATTTAGGCGTTCACTTCTTAAGCAACTTCTCTTTAAAGTGTAAAATGCAGCAGCTTTTGGAAAACATGCAGATATAATAACTGAAGAAAATGTTTGTTTAGCGACAGATTTTCTTTTAGTTTTTTTCCTTTTGTTCACTGGGTAGATCTGTTGCACCACACAAGAAGTGCACCAAGCAAGGTGTGACATTTCAAACCATTTTATAGCACGTTCTTCCTCCTCATCAATTATATAATATGGACATCATACAAATGTAAATAAAGTTTGTATTTGTAAATTTGTAAAGTTTGTTATTTTCCAGACTATTGAGTGCATTTGTCTATAAGCCGCTATTGAATTTATTCAAACAGTTTCATGTGGTCCACTCTGACCGGGTCTGATGTGATGAGGCCGTGCCGCCAAAAGCTAACAAGCTTTGTGCCGCCGATACATGAGCCACACCGGTGTTCAAAGCATTGGAAAAAAGTAGCGGCTTATAGTCCGGTATATACGGTAATCATCAAAATCTGAAGTTTTCCTTAATGTTCCCTAATGACAAGCAAACA
>OOFC01018213.1:0-12472 GCA_900323345.1 Pseudochromis fuscus
AATTTTCAACAGTCAAGTAATGATTGTAAGTCAAGTAATGATGATAGTGATGATGGTAATAGAACGAGTTTAGCGTTTGACTGCATGCGCGAACATTTTGTCAGGTCTGCCCACATCCACATCTGTACTGTCACCTGTACATCCTTCGGGAAGTAATGGAAGCTTAAAACCCCATTAAACTTACTCGAAGCTGTACATAATGGTACACAACAGTGACGGTAACTTCCACGATCCCTCCACTGAAACTTAAACGTTTTGCTTGATAAAACGGCTTTGCTTCGTTTGGCACAATCCATTTTGGGCGCTGTGAGAAATAGCCACCGGAAACAAAGCGGCGCCTTTCCGGCACGGAACCCGGAAGTTAGCATTTTCTCGTGCACAGAGAGAATAGTTTTCACTTAAAATAATGCACAGATTTAAATCCCGCCCATTTAGTTAAACCACACCCACTTCCTGTTTAGGCCCTGCCCCCTCCAAGTACAGATACAGATAATGTGAATGGGTAAACAGATACAGATACAGATAGTGCTGTACTCACTCATCCCTGCTAATTATCCAGTGGTTCTCGGGTTATACTTAAAAATATGAGAGTAGGGTTGATTGTCTCATGAAACCAGCAAACAAAAAAGTTTTTTCTTTAGGTTACATTCATGAAAGAATGACTAAATAAAGTTAGAGATGCTGCACAGACAGGAAGTGATACACACCTTCGGCAATCTCTGCTGAGGCTATGCAGTGGCCTAAATTATAAGTATTTATTGTTATTGGCATTGTATTTTATAGGTGCCACAATTATTTTTTTACTGGCCTTCTCCTGAGCAGTATAATATCCTCTTTTATTTCTTTTACTGAGTGTTTTTATGAGTGAGAGCTCCACTGTTATTGTTGACTGATTTAATTTCCCTGACAGTGAAGTTCATCACCCTCTGCTGCCATTAGATCTTTATGACCTGCTTTTATGATGGAAGTGGACAATTAATGATTGAATGTGAATGAATAAATAAAAAACAATGTGTACACCGGTTAGGATGGACTCTCCACCACTGAATTTGTTGAAATGTGCATGTACTCTTTTTCCACACCCTCATTCTGCATCCATCAAGTCGGCGACTGTGATGTAACAATTATAAATTATACAATATTCAATTATAAAACACTGCTTGTGTTAATAAAATAGCATCACTTGACTGTATTAAAATTTCATTGCAGCCTATGATAAGTTCACGCAGCTTGTTAAGTGTCTATTGGCAGATACCTGTACTTCTTGTTGTGACACCAGAGCAACATAACAGAATCAGTCACCATGGAGACGTGTTGCCATCCCAGGAGCCAGTATTGCCCGAGGCCGAAAGACAGAATATACCTGCTGTTCCTGTCTCTGCCTGCCTGAAAGTATGGGAACAAGACATCTCAGGGTTATCAGCCCTCACATGATCAAGACATCCTCACTTGAAGGCCAGGGGCTAACACGCTCCACCAGTTATGCTAATGAGGACACATTGTTGTTTTTAGCTGTATAATCAGCCATTGTCTTGTAGTTCCACAGTAGATATACAGATTTTCAAACCGTACTTTCAGGTGTTACAGGAGAAATAACCTCATGTCACGTCTATGCTCGCAGGAAATGATGATGTGAAACTTGTAGAGTTTGGATTGATTGATTGATTGAAAACCTGCAGGAACTCATCACTCACACACTCAATCTGCTCTCCACAACACCTGCTAAAAGCTAGTGATTGGTTGTATGGACATTTGTGGATGAATTTTGTTGTCATTGTTGGCCTTTTATAATATTTTTTTATACAGGATTGTGTGTTTTGTTATGGTGCAAATAAACCAAACTTTGTTAGGTAACTATTTTAGTTCATGGTATTTTTCAGATTTCTAATTTTTTAATAAATCCTGCTGTTAATATGATGGGGACAAAATTGACCATTTCAACAACTGGTGGGGACATGTATCCAGTGTAAAGCAGCAGAGGTGGGTTGACACTCCCCACATACTTGAATGGGTATGCGATCATATTTTTATTGTGTGTATGACTTACAAAGCTTTCTTTTTTTGAACTTTGTTTCTTTTTGTACATATTTTTAAATGACTCATGGTAAATCTGATGTGCTATGAACCCTAAAACTAATTCTGCCCCTCGGTTAAATTTATGCAGAACTTAAAATGAAATATAACATGGATATTACTTGGGAAATGATTCAGTAAATTCCCGAGATCCAGCCCTGAACAGAGGCTGAACACAAGCTACTGTGATGAATGAATCAAGCCTATCAGCAGAGAACAACACAGACGGAGCCAAGACAGTTAAACTGGTCCAAAAGTCTGTTACGCACAGCCAGCAAGTACATCTTTAAATACGCACAATATTTTAACAGCACAATTACATAATTTAGACCTCTGTCAGTGACAGGGCGCAGACATCAGGCTACATACACAAACCATCATCAGCAAATCCACTCAAGCCAAGAAAAAGAAAAAGTCTCTTTCAACAGCCAGGACTCTGTGCACACTGCAGACAAGAACAAACAAACACAACCTACGCACAGTTTCACAGCTCCATTAACCCAGATTGCGCACAGCTTACTAGAGCATATCCAAACACATACAACATTTTTAAAAAACCCAGTTTGCGTAACACACAACATGAGAGCCAAATACGTTTCTGCTGAACACGTATCATTGTGAAATGACTGCTGGTAATTACTCAGCGGCTACTCTCAATAAACCAAACAACTATCCAGTCCTGGCCCATATGCCTTTACACAGCCAAGCAAAATTTGAATTTGTGGATCCTCACCCGAGCATACTGTAAATTTAATAATCAGATTTATTTGCTGTTATTACAAATACCGTATTTTCCGGACTATAAGCCGCTACTTTTTTCTGACGCTCTGAAAATAAACACCAGTGTGGCGCTTGTATCGGCAGCACGAAGCTCGTTGGCTTTTTACAAGCTAGCAAGTTCCATGCCGCCGATACATTTAGCGTCATCACATCAGACCCGGTCAGAGTGGACCACATGAAACTGTTTGAATAAATTCAATAGCGGCTTATAGACAGGTGCGCTCAATACTCCGGAAAATGCGGTACTCTTGATAAGCTAAGTCTGAGCACCTACTGTTGGAGGTGGATTTTTATTTACAGTGGGAGTCTGGGTACTGATGCTGGAATTTATTAGCAAGTTTATGGTGTCTTCACTGATGTTTTTGTTTTTTTTTTTTTTTTCTCAGAACCACATTTATGGATCAGATTCCTATTTCCATTCTAGTACACCCAAAAACATTTTAACTTATGCCCAAGCTTGGTACAAAAACTTGGTGCAAAAAGTTTGAATATCAAGATGAAACTTGAAATTTCTCTCGGTACTAGTTAGCTAGCTTACAATTAGAGCAGAGGCAGGAGGAATTAAACCAGCAGTGTTTGTTTCTTTGACTCTGTATTAGCTGCTTTGGGAAAGATGCCTTGTGCTGTCATGGCTGCATAAGGGGATATCCATTGATCATGACGTATTATTATTTTCGCATAGCTTTCTCAATGGGTAAACAACAACAGGTACAATATTCAAAATGTTTTTATACATTGATGTATTTATTTTAACATGTGCCATGAAGTGCCAGATGTAAAAATAAATATCTGGCACTGCAGAATGGGACAACCAGGCCAATATATGGAAAACACATGCATTTTGTGTGCATGAGGAATATTTTAGGAGTATTTTCAAATGTGCTGAATTAAAACATGCTTTGTTGGACTTGGACAATAGTACTGAGACACACTCAATAACACTTACTTCTCTAAAACTGTGACCTCGTTATGTAAATGGGAGACATGGGAAGTTAACGGAGCACAATACTGTGTGTATCCTCACGTCCAGTGCAGGATAAAGCACCATATCATCTCTTTTTCTGTCTCGCAAGTTGAAATATAATGGTTTTGTAAAAGAGCACACTATGCTGTATTCATTCATTATAAATAACTCATAATAACCCAAGTCTTATAAGTGATAGATTCAGTTAAAACTATTTCAACTATCCCTTTAATTGCTCCAAACAGATTGGAGGTTTAAGTGGGTGTTTCAGCTCTGACCTGGATTCAGGGTGAGAACAACTTGTCTTGGTTTGCAGGATGTGTGCAGACATCAGGTACAGATGGCCTGCTGAGAGTCTATCCCACGTTTATTAGTTGAACTTTAAACGCGAGTTGCAGCCTTGCAGCAAAAATAGAAGGTCAGTTTCAGTATTTAACTATCCATTGATTTTCTTTAATTTCTTTTCACTTCCTAATTGTTTTTGGACTGAGAGCATGTGTAGCAGCCAGAGTCGCTTACGTGGATATTTTGTGTTATTGACTCTGACATCCTTGCAGACATCAGGTCCTCCTGGACTGGAGCACATCTTTCTTTATGCACTTAAAGCTTCATGCTAACTTTAGGCACTTAGTTTTGGTGGTTTCGGGTTAACACTGCGTTATCAATACCGCAACTTCTAAACACAAAGAGGACAAACTCTGCAAGGCCAGTGCTGGGAATCACCTTCCTGCGTAAGGCCCTCTGCACAGACCTCGTGCCGTTAGTGGAAACTTGGCTCTGCTCTTCATCCACTTCTAAACAGACGGCTGCTTACACACAGTCTGCACATCATAATAAACACACAAGGCGAACACCATGTTTTCATCCCAGCACAGCTCTGAAAAAACTAGTGCAACGCAGACAGGAGGAGGAGGGACGGTGATAATCACAACACTACACGGCAGGTGACGCAGGTGCATTATAGCACTGAGATAACGTAGGACAAAATGTGAGTATTGTCTATATACAGTATGGGTGTCCTGTTCTGCAGCAGAAAAGATCTTTTAGGGTTTCTGGGATGTGATGTCGTTGTGAACCAACATTGTTACTGGAACAAGTTCATTGTGCCATTAAAACATATTTAATGGTCTCCAGATTGTAAAACTAACCCAACCGTGCATCATTTTTGGCCTTCTGTTGTGCAACTACTGCAACACTGACTCCATATTTTTTATTTTCCTTGAAGATTAGCAGGAATATTTTCATTTTGATTTCCACTGCATAGTAAAGCAGACAAACTGTATTTTGGGGGAACGGCCAACATTTTCGTGACGGCAGCTTCGGATGCAAACAACAAGCAAATGGAAAGTAAAGGTGTTGTGGGTTACTGATCAACTGTGTATAAAACCTGCAGCTTTAAGTACAGTAACAGTTATGTATTTTAATCCTCTGGCACCCGGCTACATTTATAAAAAACAAAAACAAAGAGCTTGTGTGATGTGCATACAAATGCAAGGGTGCACATGATATCCAGCACGTAAAGGAGAGTTCACGTTTATTTCAACCTGATGTATTTCCTCTCAGTGTGGCTCTTGCAGTATTAGGTGTCAAAGCTGACTTTGCACTTTCATTGTAGAGCTTCAAGGAAATGAGGAGTCGCACAAAAGAGCTTTGAAAATAACCTGAAATTCACCTTTAAACTGATGACCTGTGCTCTCATCAGCGTGATCGGCTCAGTGATGTATCCAAAAAAGCTTGACATAACATTTGCTGACAATTATTAAAAACACTATTCATCATATGATAAGCTAAATCTAATCTATGGCATTACTTAGGCTTAGGTCTATTTATTTTGTATTGTAAACATGAAAAGCAGATTGAGAGGGGAAACCTTTGCTCTTTTTATTCATTGTCTCAGTTTTCTGTTGTAAAAGTTGTTACATAAGTTTTAGCAGGAAGCCAATGACGAGAAGAGCCCCAACAGTATCATTTACACAAAGCAGTACTGTGATGGATGAACACAATTACGACATTTTAAATTTCTCTTCCAAGCTTCATGAACTCTGGCACAAAACATCTATTTTTATTGATGTCCCCTGGCTGGATTTGTTTTGTTTTGTCTAATTTTAATCCCATCTAGTTGCAAATGCATCAAAGGTAGTTTCACATGTTGTTGTTGAACTTTCGTACATGTTTTTTCTAATGACTGGGCAATATGAAAAATGTACTGCTTCCGTTCTCATGAGTTTGTTGATGGAGGATGTGTATTATTGTCTGTGATTCAGCTGCCTGCATCAGAGCTATTTCCATTGTGTGTAAATTATAAACAGATGAATAAAAACTTTAAAAAAAAAAAGCATCAGAAAAGGATGGTAACTAGCTTTTTTTCAAGGTTTTTCAAAATCAAAAAGATAAATACCTACACATCAAGATGGTGACAGACACAAACAACTAAGAGTCTGACTATTATTCATCACATGGACATGCTGGCGAGCTCCAAGTCTTGGTTTATCGAGACATCTTTTGATATATCTCTATAAGTATGCACTGTATTGTTAGCATGTTGAGATTGAACCCATTAGCACGGCTTGCCAACTTCTACATGTCAAGGTTGAAACTGAGTTATTAATATTTTAAAGACGTCAGAGTTACATAAGTTTTCACAGGATGTCAATCACAGCAAGAATTCAGTTATTCAATCATGTTTTACAATCTCATTTATCATCAGTCAACGCACCAGTGACGTCCACCCATGTGCATACAGATGGCCTTCGTACCCGGACGCTCTGCATCTTGATGGCGGATACCTTCATCCCAGTAGCAGCTTCTCCCTCCTACCTCCTGCTATGGTGCTGAAGCTTTCAGGTGGTGTTGACTTTAATAAGATCGTCTGTTTGTGCTTGTGTTTGTTGAAGGAGGATCAGTTTCCTTAGCAGCATCTCACGGCTGCCGCTCAGAGTCTTCTCAGAGCTCCCTCAAATAGGCCGAGCCTTATCCGCTAAATCTAACCACATAACCCTTTTTGCTATAAATGGTCAATTCTTTAACCGAAGTGTCTCTGACTGACTGAACTGTGAAGAACTACTGTCTGAGATATGGTTATTTAATGCTTTTAAAACAAGTCACATGCACCTTTTTTTTTCTTTTTTTTTCACCCATAGACCACTAAAGACGAGCAGGGTGATTATATGAAAGCTTTTTACAAACTCAAGTTAATATGTGAGGAATGTAAAACATTTCATTTTTTTTAAAACACCTTACGTAGAGAGGAACGAGGACATTACATCATCACCTTTGTACCAACCTGCCTTACATGCCATCACAGAAAAAGCCATGATGCTTCACGGATACACACCCTGTATGAGTAATAAATCAAACATGAACGCTGCAGGTAGTGTTACAATGAATCAGTTGTAACACTAGAGAGACAATCCACTCCTGGCAACAGGAAAAACACTGGCTGATGGGCTGTGTTGTCTTCTCTTTTTTTGCATCTAGTTTGTTTTCAGGTTGTGAAATGAATGTGTCTGGATGCAAACCGGATAAACTTCTGTATCTCTGCTAAAAATGTGAAGAAACAAAAACACTAGAAAGTGGAGAAAAGTTCCATTACTCCACAACACAGCTTTATTTTAAGAAGTGCACTGAGTGTACCACGTACGTCATGTCCTGACCTTACTCTTAAAAATGGAAGCCCGCAGGATACTCTGGAAGGGAGTGTTTATGCAGGGACCGCCTATCGTTGCCTCAGGCCCTGAGAGTCATACCAGTGCAAGTCACTGTTTACACAGCAAGAGCCAATCGCATTAAAAACCTGTCGTTCCAGGCACCGCCTCCCGGGCTGTTGTACCCTTGTTCCGGGCAGGAGAGAAGCTATAAAAGTGGCCCGACCAGCCAAGAGGGAGAAGGAGAGGAAACCTGAACCATGAGAGAGAACCTCGCCACTCTGTCATCCCAAAACATGGCGTTCACCGACTGCATGAAACCCACTGACCTGTCCACAGACAAGAAGGAGATGAAGTAAGTTAATGTGGCGTTTAATGAGGATGTTCCAGCTCATCATGGCCTTTGTAAGAGAATTGCACATCAATGAAAAAGCACTAATGAGGGAACTCTCTCTTTTCTTTAACAGGAGGAAAAACTGGAGAAACAGAATTGGATTTCTCTTGAAGACCAACTCTTCCCGGTCAATACTGCATCTAATGAAGAACAGATCCTACAGGTGAGATTCACATGCATATATATAAAGGCTATATTTGATTTGTACCACATTTTATTTAAAAAATCAAATTAATTTGTGGTTTATTTAAATAGTTTTGCATATTTTTTTCTGCATATTTTGTGCATATGTTGTTCCTTAAAGTGTTGATTTCATTCTAAATTAAATGTTTATGACAGAAAGGAAAACTGAAAATCACAAGAGGGATAAATGATGCATTTAATTCAATGGAATAATTAGCTTTTCATTGGGATTTTTTTTTAGCAATACTCAACCATGGTAAAGAATTTAAGAACTTTACTGCAGTAGTAGTAGTAGTAGTAGCTGCTTCTACTATAATTATCTCTTACATTTCTCTTCTCTACCCTCAGGCCGAGCACTGATGACGTGAACCAATGGGCGCAGTCACTTGACAAACTACTCAGTCATAAATGTAAGTATCGTTCCCCCTCTATCGGCACATTGTTACATAAACGAGTTTCAAAGGTCGAACAGAAACCGTGAGCTGAATGAAAGCGGTTTATTGGCCTCAATAAAGCAAAGCTTGTAATGGCTTTGCACTTACTTTTACCTTACGCTAATGGGCAAACAGCCAAGCAGATGTCATTGGCCTGAGTCTTAAAACACTTCTCCCTCTCTCCCGTCGTCCCCCAGATGGGAAAGCTGCCTTCTGTATCTTCCTGAAGTCAGAGTTCTGCGAAGAGAACATCGAGTTTTGGACGGCATGTGAGGATTTCAAGATGCTCACATCGCACAGAGAGCTGACGTCCAAGGCCAACAGCATTTACGAGGAGTTCATTAAAAGTGAAGCTCCCAAAGAGGTAACAGCAAACAGATGCCTTTGGAGAATTCATAAATCAAAGTAAATGATCTGATTAGTTTGCTGATTTTATGGACCTGTGTTCTTTATTTTTACTAATTCTGGATGTTTGTCTTTGGTCGCAGATAAACTTGGATTTCCACACCAAAAACGCCATCGTGGAGAGCCTCCTCGAGCCCACCGCAACCAGCTTCCTGGCCGCTCAGAGGAAAGTCTACAGCCTGATGGAGAACAACTCGTACCCCAGGTTTATCCACTCCGACCTCTACAAAGAACTGTGTGCAGCTGCCGGGGGAGAGGCCAAGCACATTAAGTCTTAGTCAAACCAGGCACCCTCTCCTGAAGTCATTTGTTTACCGCTGTGACTGCGAATAGACTGCAGATGATGTTCTTTCCAGGCAACGCCGCGGGATAATAGACCTGAATGCAAATTCTGACGCATAGACATTAACGGCGAGTGTGGAAAATGCAAAAACCGAAGCCATTGACGGTCGCTCCTGCTGAGAGGTTTCAATGAGGAAGTCGAGGGACGATTAGGCTGAATGCTAGATGGTGCTGTGGGCAGTGCACAGACCATTTCTACCAAATGGGATTAGGGTTACATTTTCTTCAATGGGCCATTAGCGCCACTTTTTTTTTTTCCTTTACATCGCTATTAGAATTTTGAGCAATGATGCACTTCAAAGAAAATGCTGCTGCTGCGAGGAGTCTGTCAAAACACTTCACACTTCAACCCCGCACCTCTCGCCTCACATTAAACCGACAGTGCTGTCAGAATGTATTTTCTGTGAAGACGTCCACGTGAAAACTTTGTACAGGAGTCGTGCACACTTCCTGTGTAGCCCTAGTTTTCTGCTGTATTTGCACCAGTTTCCACAAAAAGTACAAGTTTAATTTATATAATAATGATAACTACAGTTTCCACTGACGGCTGCGTTTGGCCTGAAATGACTGTGATGATGTTATATACTGTAAATATTGTGATGTTGCACCAGGTGTTGAATGTGTATTTATGCTTGGAGCAGCTGGACTGCTTGTGAATTAAAATTTATTGTACAATTCTGAAATGTCTCTGATCATTTGTGCACAAATTCAATGCTAAAAATAGAAGACTTTTGGGTATAATGGAGAAAAATTCAAAGCTCCTCTCAACAGCTTTCAGAGCTTTCATCCACAGTGTAGGCTCTAAAACTATGTTTTCATGATTTTAATGCTACAAAATCTATTTTACTCAGAGTTTCCTGTTCAAAAATCTATGCTACTGCTGAGTGAATACTGACTAGTTGACTTATAGCAATTCATACATTATTACCATAACCCTTTAACTGTTGCACCAAGAAAGAAGCAACCACATTTTGTTGTTGTTGCATTTCTGATATCTGCATCTTTAACTGCTGAATGCTCTGAATCTCCTCAACAACTGTGTCTGTGGTCCAGTTAGTGCTGGGTAGACTGGTTACAGTGCGTTCATGAAAGGTAGTTGTGGCTATAAACGATGTTGGTGAGAGAGCTGTGAGTGGATCAAAACAAGAAAGGTTAAGGCTGTAAAACAGAAAGAAAGAGGAAATATATACCGTCATGCTGTTTAACCTACTTGTATAATAAAATAATAATAATAATAACACTATTTTATAGTAGTTTCCAAAGGGAGTTTTGTCTTCCCACTGATGTAAACCACAATGATGTGAAGTCCCCTGCAATATTTTTAGAGTTATTTGGTGATGTATAAATATAATTAAAATGAAAATTGAAGTTCCAATTCCTTGTAAAAGACAGTGCTAACAAATACATGGCTCTGAGTCACTGCAAAGGAACATTTTGCTGCTTTAAATGTTCTTTCTGCTGACTGATAATCATTCTTAATATTTATCTACAAAGTCAATACACATCAGGCGCTTGAAATAGATTAGCTAAAAGATAAATCCCACACACACACAGTGTTTGGTTTGGCAAAAAAAAGGTTCACACACATCATCACATTGCGCCCTGGAATATTTCCAGATCTCGTGAGCTGGAGGTTCAGCATCAACAACAACATTCCTCATCTTTTTTGGAACATTCCTGTTTGTGCAGCTGAGTTCCCGCACTGTAACAATGGCCTCTGTGTTTAAAAGTGTAAGATCAGAAGAAGAGAGGACACTCTGAGAGACAGTGGGGAAACTCATCCTCCTCCTCTTCCTCCTCCGTCCTCCACACAGAGGCTGTGAACTCACGGCGGCGGCTGACAGAGTCCAGACACCCGCACGCTGCTCCTGGCAGCTCCGGCTCTCAGACCTGTGGCCTGCTGTCTGCGCTGCTGTGATGAGATCATCTTTTTCACAGCGGCAGCTCTCCACAACCATACGCTCTGCTGACCCACAGGTCAGATGAGGAGATGTGTGATCTGGACTTTAAAGTCCTTCCTGGCTCAACAGCACGTGCGTTCGACTGTATTAACAATATTTTTTCCCCTGTCTGAAGTGTCAGATACTAGGTTGCCATGAAACATGACATCTCAGGATGATCTGTAATAACCTGACCCTGCATCCTTACAAAATTCCTTTGTCAGATTCATTGATTTATATCTAAATGTCAACAAAACTAATAACTGCTCCATTTCCTCATCTGTAGCTTCCTCATCTGCATGTTGACATTAGTGTTCAGCACATTAGTCTGACAGACCTGTTGATAAAATAACTTTAAAAAAATGTCTCCTGTTTTTTTTAAATACACAAACAATATTATTAAACAATAATACAAGACTGTGAATTCACATGTCCAAGAGTAACATAAAAAACTTCCATTTGTGAAAAATAATTCCATATTATTAATTCACAAATGATCTCTTTTCAATTAATAATTTCAACTGTTAAAACTCAAGTTTAATGCGCTAAATACTTTCCAATAAGTACCACTGTGGATTTATATTTATATTTATGTGAATGCACAACACTGAACTTGCAGTCTTATAGAATTTATTTCACTTTGCTTGTTTTATTCACACACTCTGAATTGATGCAATGATATTTCATTTTAGTGTGAGTTTAGTGTCAATTTAGTCTAGATCTTGTATGATGGTTAAAATTATTGCAACAACAACATTACTTTTATCATTGTTTTAATACGTGTAAACATCAAAAAGCCAAACATAAAATTGTAAGTAAATTTAAGCAACAAATCAGATTTTAGTTGTGCAAAATCATTGTATTTGTATGAGTTGGTTGTGTTACAATTCTTTTTTTGTGTCCAAGCTACTGGAAATGTACGTTATTTTCTTTAAAGGTTTTTTTGTTTTACAGTGTGATCGTAAACTCTGATTTAGATGATCTGACTTTATATGAAAGGTTTTCACTTTTTTTCCATTTTTGAAATGTCTCACACCAGTTGCACTTCTGACAGCTAAACAATGGGAGATTTGAATTATTGCTCCCAAATGCTATGAATCACCTTTATGAGCTAAAACCACCAAACAGCTTTACTTTGCCTTAGCTTGTTAACTTATCTGCTTTAAAATCACTGTGAACTGAACATATGTGGATTTTGGAAGAAGAAAAACACAAGCAATTTTAATAACCAGATAATAGAGGGATTCATCAGAAAAGTAATCAATGACTCTAATTTCCAGCCCTAATATTATTTTGAAAGCCTCCCCCCCCCC
>OOFC01018213.1:14866-32412 GCA_900323345.1 Pseudochromis fuscus
TTCAGCTCCACTGAGCTGTTGAAGGATATATGTGTGTGTGTGTGTGTGTGTGTGTATGTGTGTGTACTCAGAGGCTTCTCTGGTGAAGTGTGTTGTTGTTGTTCACTTGGCCTCCTGGGCTTTTTTGGCGCTTTGTTTCTCCTTCGCCTGATGAGACAAACCCAGAGACATCTGCATTAATTTGCAAATTCTTGTTACAATTCTCTCTTGTTAGTCCATCTTAAAATATAAAACAATTGATTTATTGATTTAATTTACTGATTTAAAAGATTAATGATACATTTGTTTTTACGGTCTAGCTAGATGTCAATAAATGAAAGAGCTATTTCCTATAAATGTCACATTTACACAGGAATCAGGGAAGAATACAGAATGTTATCATTAAACAATCACATACTGAACAGATATTAAACTGTGATTACTGTGTCAACGCCTGTAAACAGAAAATACTGAGAAACAAAACAATACTCCATCAACAAGGTACTCATGCAATAAAGTCTGCTGCCCTCTCGTGGACAAAATACCAACTACAGCTTTTAGTGAGGAAATGCCTTCATTCCATTTGTGTTATCTTTCTTTTAATGCTCCTAAAAATGGCTTGTTAAAATAATGTGCATGATTAATGAAGGATATTCAGTATTTTAAAATGTGAAGGGACTCGTGTCTCCTGAGACACTCGTGCAGTGAAATTAAAAAGGACTGTTGAGAGCTGCAAAAAAGAAAAAAAAAACATTTCAGAAATTACCTTTTCCACCAAAGGTATTAACTGCTGGTACTCTGCCAGTGTCTTCAGTAGCTCCATGATGAAAGGAAGGTAATTGTGCTTTCGTCGAATGTTTTCAATCTGTAGGAAGACACAAATCCCACAAAGTGAGTGACTCTGATGAGGTTAGAAGAAAGGAAATGTTCAAAATCTGTGGTGGAATTACTTCAAGAGGTGCCTGAAAATACTGCATAGCTTTGAAAAACACAATCATTCAAAAAAAGAGATTATTCTGATGAGCCAGCTCGCTCTTTTTTTAAAATATAAAATCAGCGAATGCAACGTGTAAATGTCAGGAATGTATCACTGAGGAGAAACCCACCTTATATCTTTTAAGTTTCTGATTCTCCTCTTCAATAAGGAGCTGGTATTTGGCGATCTCTGACTGGATGGAGCTGAGAAACGTGCTGCTCTGATCTGTGTCCATTGGTTCATCCTGGAAACAGAACGAGGGGAAAAAAAAGGTTTGTAGCCAGTGTTTATCCTCATTCATTTAAATAGCAGAAAAAACAGAACTTTGATTTAAGGACAGATGGTGACACAGATTCTTTCTGATTCAACTTAAACCACTCACATTGATTTAACTTTCAATTTTGCTGAACCACAATATGGGAAAATTTACTTGCTATGCATATATTGTATTAGTTTTAGTAACAATCTTGCTGCATCTGAAAACCTTGTCTATTCTGACCTCCAGTGGTTGAAGGTTTCACCATGTTGCAGCTGTGCTCAGTTTACCTTGACAATAATGTTATAAAGGCGTGGTTAGTTACAGTCACGTCAGGCAACAGTGCAGGGTGTGGTAACCGGAAAAACAGTCAGTAAAACAAAAACCTCCAACTACTGATGTCCCAAGTTCTTAATTTTCCTAAAAGAGTCTGCAGTTTTGTTTACTTACAAACAGGATAGCAACAAAGTCAACGTTTATTATAGCCCATTATTACAAGTCTCAAAGGGCTGTACAATAATAATAATAATAATAATAATAATGAGCACCTTTCTAATAAAGTGACAAGGTGCTGCACAAAGTCAGCATTCAAATATAAATTCAAACAATTCAACTGCACTACATTGTATGTTTACTACCATATAAACTACTGTTTACTAATTAGTGAAATGATGGCCGATGTCACAGAGGCTGACAGGAGGTGGAAGCTTAATCTACAACATGGCACTATAAACAAAGTAACACAACTTTGAATCTGGATGTTTGAATCTGGATCTGACCCAGAATCTGAGAGCAGACAGCACCAAATAATAAATAATACACCCATTAACAGCTGATTGTGGTGCATTTTAACCACAAGCAATGGATTTCACTACTTTTCATAATACTAAAAATCTCCATGGGCCATACTGTGAGTTTCTCCTCATTCTCTAAATGTTTACAACTCAGCAGCAGACTGCAGGTTACACATCGTTTGTAACAGAGAAATGTGACAAACAAATGAATCGTTTGGAGTCTGTAAACACAGCTCTGCTTATTTTTAACTTGAACACACCGCAGCTATGATCTCTAACTTTTGAAAGCTGCCAGCTGATGCATTTTACATGCAGCCTCTGAGGAAGAAAGCAAAAGAATAAATTATTCTCTGTTATGTCTGCACTGGATTCAGCTCCTTTTTTCTGCCACTCACCTCAGTAAGCTGAGTCTGGAGCTCTGCGATTTTCCTCTCGTATATCATCTTTCTGTCTGACACAATGGCCATTAGGTTGAACCGGATCTCTCCTTCACTGTACCTGCAGAGGGTAACAACCAAGTGTTATTAGAAAGTATTTGCTCAAAATAAAATTCATTTAAAACACATATACAAATGATATTTACTTCTGTATTCTTTTCTCGATCACGGGACGAACTGCACTGATCCAGTCATCCTGGTTACACGCACCTGGTGATAAAATCTGAATAAATATCCGTATATATGGGCACTGCAATAATATGCTGACCATCATCATAACAATAAGCAATTTTATGGGGACACATAATCAGCTGTGCACAGCAGGGCCTCACACCAAGGGAAACATTAAATTGACAGTTTGTACTAAAACCTTAGAAAAAAAAAAATTACTTGTCTGCTTACCCAGATCGATGGGTCCCTCCCGAAGTCCGTCCAGCTCGTATAGTCTGCCATTCACAGGAACGTAGCTCACAAAGTGGAAGGCATCCTCATCCTTCGCTGATGATTTTGCGTCAAATTCAAACATTTGCTGTCTAAAAACACAAGGAAAATACAGAAAATTCTACTGGTATGGAAGACAAAATACACTATGTTGTAAGAAAATCAAAACGCAAAGTTAATAAATGAATACCGTAGATTATATATGAAATATAGAATGAACAAAGCCAACATGACGTCACTCGGGTTTTAGAGTCAGGAGTCTGGCATTTGACATCAACATCTTGTTTGTTTTTTGTTTTTTTTGGACCCAGAAGTGACCAAATTTGGACACTCAGGGAGGAGTGATGAGGTGAGCCTGCCACCAGACCCCAAGGACACTGTTCAATATGTATGAGACTCGAGTTTAGGTCTGGTCTCATTGAAGACCTGTCAATCAAACTAACCCCACCCCTAAATATTCAGCTTTTTAAAGCCTAATATCTACTTAATTGTGTTTTTGTTTTTTTCCCCAGATAGATCACCAGATCACTAATAAGATAATAATAAAAACACATTTCTATAAACAGTCTATGGCCATTAATCAAAGGAGGAATGGAACTTGAGGAGTGTGTTATTTATGTTGTTGTTTACCAAATTATATTTAAAACATCAGAAGACAAATTTTTCACATGACCAATAAATGACCCACTCTCACATTTGCTGGTTTCACATATTAAAAAAAAAACAAACTGATGCATTAGCAACAAACGAGCCGATCACGAAAAAGAAGCTAAAAATAACATAAAGCCAATCAAACTGAGCCTTTTCCTGCTGGATAATATGATACGAGCCAGAGCTTACCTGGCAAAGCTGTTGTGAACTTGTCGGATCACTTCAGAGTTGCTAAGAGCCAAACCTTTCATCTGCAGAGAGTAGAAGATGATGCAGGATTAAACTGCTGACAGTATAACCCCCCCCACCTTAAAAACTCAGTGGTGCGAGGAGCTGTATGGAACACAACGTTTATTCCTTTTCCGGTCACAAGCCGTGCATCAAATTAGCTTTTAAAATTCCACTAATGTTTCCAACAATAAATAAATTACTAACTTGCGAAGAAAATGCAGGTTCTCTTACAAACTGATTCCCTAATAATAAAGTGTGATCAGTTTCAAATTGGCTTAGAAACAATAGCAATAAATAAAAATAGCAAAGGTCATGTTCTCTGGGTTTAAGGAGTCTCTAGGTTGAGTTCTTCCCCACACAAAAGGTGCATTTTGGCATAAATCAGTGTGGGTTTCCTGAATATCTGCAGGACAGACGACTGAGTCATCAGAGTTGAGAAGGTAAGCGGATCAAACTGACAGTGCTGGAGGTATAAGGGGGAAATGAGTGTAATGAATTTCTGCTCCGAGGGGGAAAGGCAACACAAATAGTAGTTTTAGAAAGCAAAATGAATAATGTATCATAACTACCTTTTTTTTAAACATTATAAACCTAATGTGTATCGATGACAAATATTCAGATGGAAAAGTACACGATAAAATGTGTCGAACTCACAGCAGCAGTTCAGACTAAAACTTTTTGTGCTTGCCTTTTTTCTAATATATGACAAAAATACCGTTAACGTACAGCTGCATCAAAACTCTGTGAAAACTCTCTGAACTCTGTGAGTGTGTCTCCAAGCAGCATGTCAGAATGGGAGCAGTTGAGCAGGACGCTGACTATTGCCTGAGTGGCACAGGCATTGTTAATGACCTGAAAACACACAGAGAGAATGCAAAATAAATGTTTACACAAGGATTCACAAGTATACATATTACACAGTGCATTCATCATATACTAAACAAACAGATCTCCTAAGATGCAGACAGCAATTGGACGAATCATTCAATTTTTACAAATGTCTTGCAAGTTACTGTAATGAAGAATAAGGCTCTTATGAGAATAAACATCAACATTGTTGCACTTGGTCATAAATTCTGTGCTCGGTATCATCAGTCCAGTCAATTAAGAAATGCAGCAATTCAGGCACGTACTCTGATGGCCTCAGGCAGAGGTTTTTGTGTCTGCTCCAAGGGCCCAACTGAAAACTTGAATATTTGGAGTTGAGGCCCTGAGGCTCCAGAAAGATGTGCCTGAGGAAAGCAGGTGGGCTGTGTCCGTGGCCGCTTTTAAACGCCTATTTGGACTTAACTATTATGTGAGAATTTTGTTTTGTACACTTTACTAGACCATTTTTATTTTCTTCATCAAAATTCTTTGTTTGATTGCTTCCACGTGAGGCACTTTGCAGCATGGGCATTTGTTTTCACTATAATATAAAAAAGAACTAGAATTCCTAATAATCTAGGTTTTGTAATAATATTTTAGCATGCTAAGTCATTTGTCAAATGCACATACAAGGACAAGATTAGAGTTTAAAGCAGGCAGTGACAATGGTAAAGTTAAACATACCTGTTTTGCAAAAAAGATGTGGTCAAGTCTTGAATCCTGGACAATTGATCCTGCAGGCTCTTCACCAGGCTGCCATTTGAACAGGAAGATCAACCCGTGAACTGGTCTGGAACAGGACAGATACATTAATATTGCTGTCTTCAGGGGAAAGATGTAGGCTAAAAACTGTATGAACATACTTCAAGTTGTCAAAGTTCTCTGGCTCCATACTCCAGATCTCCTCAACCTGGGCTCCTTTGCAGCCTGACAATGACAAGTAAAGCAGAGAGCATTCATTCAGAGTCCCAGTAACTATTTTAATGCGATGTACCTCACTGATAACAAGCACCGTCAGAAGCACCTTCAGGTTGGACAGCAGATCAAAGCACAACAAATGTCATCATTCACCTCACGAGGGTTTGTTTTCACCCGCCGTTGATTTGAACGCTGAGTAATGCTAGCCCCTTAGCGCCCCTAATTTATTGAACTTAGACGGCATTACATGCAGCTTTCTTCAGGAATGCAGTATTCGGGTAGTATTTAAAATGCACGAACTGTAATATTTTTTTTGCTCGTTACAAAGATAATTAATGGAGCTAATTTGGAAGACACAATTAGCTGTGGAGCAGCTAGCTAACCAGCCAGCTAGCTTTGATAGCCACGTTACATTGAATGAGCAGCAAGCATTTAAAGAAACTCACCAAAACCTTTAATGAGCTCCGTGAATACCCCGGGGTCACTCTCCATCAGACACCACTCTCCTGCGCTGCCAGCCATTCTTCACAAAGTCGTTTATTCAACCCACTCGTACACATACACACAATGCTAGTAGGTTAGCTTAGCTGCTCTGTCGCTAGTCGAGCTAATTGAATTGAAGCACTGGAGTGACCTCACCGCGTTGCTCTGCAGTGTGGGCAAGCAGGGTGCGCGCGTTTTGCTCCACGGCGCACACCGTAAAGAGCTGACTAGTAATTAGCAAAAATATTTGTGAGCATCAGTCTTTTTTAATAATATATGTGTCAAGAAAAACAGTAACATTTATATTTTAAATTCACAAAATAGTAACACTAAGGAAATTAATCAATACCCGCTCCCCAAGACGAAAGCGGTGTGAAAAAGAAGCAGCCAAAGAGTTCACAACAGACTTTCATTCATTATCTTGGCTCTTTATTGTTGTTATGTATAATTTCATCCCGGGATTTTTTTTTCCCGACGGTAACTAGTCCTACAACTATCAACATGATTTTACAGGTCAATGTCAAGTAGGTTTATAGCATAGCAGCTTTTACTTTAGGTACAAATAGCTATCTACATTTTCTGAATTTATATTAAAAAATGTCATTGATTTTTGAATGGGTGTGTATTCCCTGGCATTACAGATTTGTTTAAATTAATTTAGACTGCAGTGTGTCTCCCTGTGGCCTGCATGCTCTATAAATACAACTGTCATCAACCAGTAAGTCACTGGTTTGAGTCCCATTCGGATCAACCAGGTGGTTCCTGTATTCTATTTTCACATATTTTCTGTCTTAATCCACTCTATCACTCCCACTTGTCTGAATGTACACTTTACTTCATTTGATTAATTATTTGTCTTCAAATATATTCACAGTGCTTCAGCTATGTCTTTGGGCTGGTGGTCTAATGGTCAATTAAGCAAAAGTTGAAGCAGGAGGTGAGAGGTTTGAATTGTCATTTCTAACATCCATGGCTTGATACTTCAGGTGTTTCAGCAATCACACTTTCTCAGGAAGTGCACATTTTCAGGTTTTTTTATTAATAATTATAAATATACATTCAACGCAGTGCTTGTGGAGTTATACCCATGTACCCATGATTACAAATCATATGATTTTAATTGTGAACATTATCATGACTCCTTATCAAGTCAACAGCCACCTACAGAATATTAAAGAACTTAGACACAACTGCTGCTCAGATGTATTGTGATACATCTGAGCAGCAATCTTTTGATGAGGTAAAAAAAAAACCCAAAATGACTACATTTATTCACAATCCATGCAAATAAACAATAAAAGTTTGTGAGTTCTATTGTTTTCAGCAAGTTATTTTTTGCTCTTACAGAATATGGAAAATGACCTAAAATAAAACCCATTAATAGAAAATGAGTCAATGCATCATAATATTCACAGTTCAATGGTGCATTATGCTTTTTTTATGACTGAAATACTGCTTAATAAAACAACCATGCAGAAAGAGTATGAGAAGTAGTTTCATTGTTCACAGGTTTTGTTTAAAAGACAAAAACTTTAATAATAATAATAACAACAACAATAATGGTAGTACTGTACATCCCTAGATGAAAATGTATGTAGTTTAAATGTCAAGTATCCACTGCACTTTGGTAGAAAAATAACATAGCTATGCTGAAGCGGTGTACAACTTGTAGAATAAGATCAAGCAAACATTCAATAAATACAGGATTGAAAAGAATTACAAGAACGGTTAGTCATTTAGCGGACTCAAACTGTCCACTGCCCGAGCCTTCAGGGGCAGGCGCAGCACAGCAGGGAGCACACTGCTCGATGAGGGGCAGCAGCTTTCCCTGCTGGTGGAGCTGTTTGGTATCAGAGCCGCCCCCGATGCAGTTCCCATTGATGAAGACTCTTGGCACCTGAGCACACAAATCATATCATGACATTGAAAATGAGTAGTTAATAAAAAGTTATAAATCAGACACTGTAAACTTACTGTTAGAGACAAACTACTCAACTTGTTTTGAAATGAATATAGGAATGAACTAAAATTAAATACTAAACCAGAGTTGAGCTGTTTCTATTTTAACTTGTAAAATTAATGAACAACTTTCACAGTAACTCTGCACGGGAATAAATTAAAAGCTAAGAATAGAGTGTCTTGAATGCGTAGACAGACACCAATATAAAAGAAAATCTCTGTTTTTAAAGTCTCATTTTATGTGAAAATAAAGTAAGTAAAGATCATGGCCTGAACATATGTGACTCATCTGAGGTCTTTATCTTGACTCAGATTCAGCTATTTTGAGTCAAGATAAAGTCCTAACTCTTGGCTGCAGCCCCAACAAAAACAGCAATAAAGTCAGCCTAAATTTAACTTAAATGCAGAGCTGCCAAATCAAATAAGCTGTCAAAGATACATGCTTTGATTCTTTATTTTATTTGATGATGAAATAACAAACTGTAGTTACTTGAAATTCTGAGCCGAAAATATGACACAAGGGTTCTTACTGTTCTGGCTCCTGTCATCTGAGCTAAGGCCTCTTGAAGTCTCCTCCCATCGTTGTGCTCGTCCAGTTCGACCACTTTGTACGTTGCGCCAATTTCATTGAACACATTTTTGGCCATTTTACAATAAGGACAGGTGGTCTTGGAGAATATCACGACACAGTTCTGTGACACCACCTCCTGCAAAAAAATACAATTTCATTAAATAAACAAAAATAGACTCAACATATCAGGCTTAAAATGAGCTGCTCAACTCCGCATTTTTATCAAATACTTTTAGTGTAAGAGGAGTAAGGGGCAGTGGATGCATTAAACCCAACTGCATTCATTGTGTCAATGTAGTCTTGTAAAATAATCAGCATCACATTGCACTACATTCATTATTACAGGGTCATGCCTGAAACAGCATTTGGATGTTTTTGTTTGTCTCCATAGGGACAAACAGACGCTACTTTTGGGTCCACTTTAAAGCAGATTTTTGACTCAGAAATATACAGAAAAACACAAGACGATTGATTGAAAAGATTGAGGCTTAGAAGCCAAGAAGATGTGGTGGACAGCAGGGAAACATGAAGAATATTACAACTGGGAGTTACTAAATGCTTTTAATATCATACTGATTAAACACAGACAATTATTGTAGTTGGTTCTCAATATGGATGTACTTACCTGAACATACTGTACACAGGATGTGCTCGAAAGGCCACCATGGGTGGAGGAGGTGAAATTCCCCATTCTGGAAAAGACAAATCACAATATTAGACCCTTAAATAGTGCATTACAACTAGTAAAATCTAACTAACACACAGATTATATGTACAGGATCAGGCAACCTTAGGAAACTGAAGGAAGAGGCAAACTGAAGGCAAATCATTTGCATCAAAATACAATCTAACTGAATGGTAAGAGCTGCTCTGAACAAATCCATGTTCACCGTTGTGGTTAGATACCAATTTGTTCAATAACGTCGTTTTACTCCGTTTAACGCCTTGACTACAACTGCAGTAAGGTTCGTGCTCTTAGTAATCCGGGATTATGAGTACCCATGCTCTTCTGCACAGGTATTTAGCTCAGACTCGATGTGGGCAGGCGACACGCCAAACTCCATTAGGATTTGGTAACACCCAGCCAGGGGGTGCTTGTAAAAAACGAGTAACACTCTGAAAAAAATTTCATGAAACGTGACAGGTTTTCTTGGAAATTCGGCAAACATTTGATGCACCTCGCGTCCCTTGTTGCAAAAAATCTTCATGGTTATGATTTTTTTGTAAGCGTCTCCTGTCAAGCCTCTGATCAAAGAATGCATAAAGGTAACGTTAGCTAACGTTAACAATAACAAAACATGCCAAGGATTAAGGTTTATGTTTGATGAAATAACACAACGTTTATGCATCACGTGCGTGCCGAATTTTTCAGGACAATATACAGAATCGCATAAGTTGTAAACTTTATGCATTTAGAACAAGAAAGTCTCTTTTAGATCGAATTGATCTTAAATCGCGTCAAGTTATTGTGGAAGTTTGGTGCAGGGCAAACATGCGGCACTGAAAGCTTTTTTTAGCCTTTTGGAACCGGAAATTATGTCGAGCGATGTTGTGTCATCTGCTGAGGTTATGTTTTTAAAATACATTTTCTGTGTAATAATACGTGGTTTATTTTTGAAGCTAGCTAACTATTATTTTTAGTCAAGCTAGTGGGAATGACCTTCGGCAGCCGGTCCACGCCGCCCTCGGGAGACATCCTGCTCGAGAAAACATGGTGAACAAAGAGCACACGGCCAGAAAAGAATCGAGTTGTTGCTGTGGGTGAAACATGCGGTTAGTGTACGAACAGTCCGAAGCTACAAAACACACTGGGTGTTGAGGCGCACTCGCTTTCAACCTCGTATTTGCACTGTTTACGCCGGGTGCCTACCTGATTTGACCACCGGAGGTAGTTTCTGACGCAAGGGGAACGTGACGTTCGTGACGTAAATTCATAGACTCCATGCGTAAGTCACACAAACTGGAGGAGGAGTGTGAAACGTGATTTTCACAAGTTGTGCTATTTAGTCAAAATGTAAACACCGGTGTACATTTACAGTCTGTACTCAAACACAACTTAAATATTTAACAACAAAAACTACTTGCAGAGTGTTTGAGTCATGTCTTCCTGAGTTGGGGATGTTTTGGTTTGTTTACATAAGTGGAGTCACAGATGCTACATTTAGGTTTACTTCATAACAAATACTCGATTAAAAAATATACAGAAAAGTAAGTAAGTCGGTCTGAAAAGATGAAACTAGCTACTGTCTTTTTCTTGACCCAGATTCAGCTTTCTTTCATGTGCATACAGTACTGTAAAATGCTGTACATTAAAATCAAGTGGAAACTGGCAGACATAATAATGCACATTATGTAATGACCTTAATGTGAAGATGGCAAAAGAAGAAATGAACTGAAGAATCAAAGAATTGATGAGTGATAATTCAGAGTCTCCATTTCATTAAAATGTTTTAATTACAATGAAAGCAGAGAGCAGCAGGCCCAGATTTATAGTCATAAAAGCTATAGCAGTTATATGTCAGGCGGACGTGGGCAAGAAAGTTTGTAAAACTTGTCAAGAAAAATTTTCAGACCACAATGTGATTTGTGATTTATCACTGCGAGTAAGCAGAAGAAGTGATAACCATAACCTACAGACGACATTCAAATAACTTCTTAATGCTCAAATAAGCTGTTAAAACCATAGGCTAGAAAAGGATGAAGAAACTAGGTCTCAAAAATGAGGCCAATGTGGAAGTGCAAAAAAGTGTAATATTCCTGACGATTACTCCACGCTGGCTCCGAAAAACTCCAGCTGACTTCAATTAAAAAAGTCATTTGTCATTTTCTATCATGAAATACTCAATTTCAAAGTCAATACATTTTTACACAACATATTAGCTAATGTCGATTCTTCTTATCAGTGATCTGCTGGTCCATCTGAAACTCATTGCATCATTAAGTAGATAGTAGTCTTCAAAAGAGGATGCTTTAGGGACGTGGTTAGTTTGATTGACAGGTCTGGTCTCCAATGAGTCCAGCCCTGAACTCGAGTCTCAAATACTTTGGGTTTTTTTGTAGTTGTAGGTGGTGTTCAAGAGTCAGACACGCCTCTTCACTCCTCTCTTCACATCCAAATATGGTCATATCTGGCTCCAAAAACCAACATGGCAACACTGAAATGCCAAACTCCTAGCTGCAAAACACAACTCCACAAACCAACGGGTGACATCACATCTTCAATTCTATATGCAGTCTGTGGTTGAAACCTACTTATTTTTTTCTCCTTTATTATTAATATTATCAAGGAATTAAAATAACAAAATATTAGAAATACGCAACAGAATTTACAGGTAGACAAATACCTTAACTGCTTTCTCATAAAGAAATTGTTGGATATCTGTTTATCATACTGTAAGGTCTTGGCCTTGCTCTGTAAAATGTCCTGAGATGACTTATGTTATGATTTTGTGCTGCATAAATAAAACTGAACTGAATTAAAATGGAACCTGCGCTAAGGTCAAAGAAACCAGCAGAAAGAAGAGATAACATTCTTCTGTTATCTCTCTGTGTCTGCACAGCACAGGCATCAAAACTGGTACAACTGCAGATTATTTCCTCCTTTATCCTCAAAGGTTTCCATTTTCCCTCCCACTTTCAGATGCAGGAGGAAATGCATTAGTTCAGTGTTAACTGTTTCCCATTTTTACCATGTGAGCCCACAGAAGGCCCTGAGGCTGGGGAATCAGTCACAAAATCTGAAGATATCTGATGAGGCAGCACACAAGTGCTTCACTTCAAATCTTCAAATACCTTTTTTTTTTTTTTTTTCCAAAGCTGAGGAAGAAACGATGCATCATTTCAGGATGGATTCACACCATCAAAGAAATCAGCAGTTTCTGGCCTGGAGTGTGTAATATCCAGACACAAAATCAGAGATGTTATGAAAGCTGGTGGAGATTGGCATTAGAGTTCAAACACCTGCTCACAGCATCGATACACCTGATAACAGACAAGGAGGATTGGATTGACTCAATGTCCGACTGATCTATAGCTTCAGTCGTTTTGGTCCGGCTTGATGGATCAACTCCTCCTCGCTGGTCAGACTCTAAGGTGTCAAACTTTTTATTCACATTTTAGCTTCCTTTTGGGAGCAGGCTTTTTCTATCATCTCCTCATAGGACCGTGTGTGTGTTCAGATTACATGTCTTCTCCTGTACAATCTCAGTTTCATGTTACTGTGCAGTACAGATCAAGACAAGACAACTTGTACTGGAGTTAATTTATCTTCACAAAAGGTTGATCATGAAGCAAGAGAAAAACTGATTCCCACTGGCTGGCTACATGGTTGTCAAGGAAATACCCACTAAAGGGACTATGACCTTTTATTGCATTTGTGTTATAGATTTAAATAAAGAATTACATCTTCTATTATTGGACTAATTAAGTTTCAAAGATGTGGCGTGTAGCTCATAGGGTTAGAAGTAACAGCCATGTAGTGTATTTAACCTACACTTGGGGAAAATGTGTGTGTGTGTGTGTATACTGCTCATGTGAAAAGGTTGGTAATGAGGCGTGCAAAAAAAAATCATTTCAAGCTGCAAAGAAACGCTGACGTGGAACTGGCATTTGTTGACAAATTGTTGGTGGATGCATTTGCACCACTGGATATCACAGAGGTATTTAATTTATGATATGTATGATGGAAAAAGGACACCATAACTTCTACACAGTCTCCTGGCGTATATGTAAAGACTGTGATGTGTATTATATGTATAACATTTGCATAAATACATTTGTAACACCGATCAATCAATCAGTCAATCAATCAATCAATCAATAAGGGACACCAAAATACACAATAAAAACAATGTTAAGATACATTAAGTTTCCATGAAATCTTTTAGTGTAATAACAAATAAATGTATTAAGAAAAACAAACAAAAACATGCATTTACTCAGTGATTTTGTTGGAAATATTTCTGTAACTACACAAGATATCTGCTAAATCACAAACAAATCTGAGTGAAATCACACAGACAACTTCATGGTTAACTGTCATTAATTGTAGCAAATTTTAGAAATGTAATTACAATATTAACCTTGGGCTTAACATCTTTAGGCATAAAATGAAAAAAAAAGTATTTTTTGTCTGGAAGAAGAATGCCCCAAATAAAACCTGAATATTAGGTTTAATAAACTTAATATAAAACTTAGATTAAAAACTAAAAAATGTTTATTCACATACATTTGTGAATGTTTTTAAGATTTTAAAGTGAAAAAAAAATCTTATGGTTATTCTCAGTTAAAAAAAATGTTCACATTCTTTTATAATAGATGTGAACATGTGATGTAGTTTTCTATTTTTTTTTTAAGATTTTGTATTAAAAAACAAGAAAAACATGACATGAACATAAAATAAATCAGTTTAATTACATAAAAAAAAGATATTAGATAATATTGAAATAAGACTCACATCGGATTAAAAAGAAGCTTAAATATCTGTCTGTCTGACATTAGTCACAAAATGGACTTTGTTCTCTGAGAGTAATGTCTTGCCATTATTAATGTGATCAATCTCTCACATCTCTCTGTTGTTAGTCCTCCGATGCTTCACTGTGACAAATTAGAGTCAGTATGGGGGGAGTTGTATATGTCGCTCCTTCTAGTTTCACATTGCTTGTGATAGAAATCTGTGGAATAAATTCACAGCATCTTTATTTATCTGTGTCTCCTTGTGAGAAGTGACCTGAGGTTCGAGTCTAATACTGCAAACAAAAACAGGCATTAATCCACCTGATGCTGTGTGTATCTTTGGATTGGTGGGGGAAACCAACACAAATACCAGGTACATTATCCATTCGACAGTGGGTCATGTAGACTAAAAAAAACAATTCCGACCATGTTGGAAATCAAAAGACTTTGTAGTTGTTCAAAACAGCAGCACTTCACTGGTGCGAATAGAAAATGAGGAGACACATTATCATTGAAATATGAGGATAACAACAAACATTTTCTCTGCAGAGATGTTAGAAAGCAAATCAACCATCCAACAAACTCTTCTGGAGAAGAATCTGAGTGGTTGTAAGGAATATGTATTTCATTTTAAGTAAGAAAAGTGAGAGAAACAGAGTCAGACTGTCAGGAAAAAATTACAAAAAAACCCCAAAAAACATGTTTGATTTAGGGGGTTAAACATTAGCCTTTAAAATTCAATATCTATCTATCTATCTATCTATCTATCTATCTATCTATCTATCTATCTATCTATCTATGCACACTATCTATATGCACACACACACACACACACACTCACACACAATTAGGCTTGTCTAAGCAGTTTTGATGAAAGTGATTTGATTTATAATCAAACAAACCATTATGAAGTTTAATTGAAATCACATCCAAGCTTGTTTCACCACTGTTGTTTGCAAAAATACTTTTGATTTATTTTCGCCACCTTTGAAAAACGAAGTGCAATTAAACAGGCTCTCAGTTGTTATATTTATAACACGTCATTTTTATTTCTGTCATCTCGACTTTTGAGGGAGAGCGAGATGTGAGCTCTGTGTTGTTTGCTTTGTGAGTTTCTCCGCACATGATTATATTTTCTCTGCAGTTAGCAGTTGCTTCAGGCCAAGTAGGCCCGATACTAAAGAAAAAAAATCTCAATTGTAGTCTCCATTGATCAAAGCGTAGCTTCTGGCCATAGCTTGATTGAGTGCTGTGAAGTTTCTGCTTAACAGGCAATTGGCAAAGTGCATAATAACTCATTTTTAGGCAGTTCATCAATAAGCTAACACTGAAATCTATAACACTTATCATGCAGATAAGTAAAGTGTGTGTCACTGTGATTTTTCACTCTGTGTGAGTTTCAGTCAGGAATGGAGCTCGGCTTCAGTCAGATTCTTGATTTTCACATGTTGATAAAAGTCTCAGTTGGACGAGCTACAGTGGATGGAACCAGACTCAATCAAAAGGCAGAATTTTAGTGCAATAAATGGGGTTTCCATGTGTAAAAGCCTCCACCTTTGCATTGATCAGTTGTTAAGATTACTTAAAATGTACAATCTGAAGTTGACATATTTTTAGCAAAAATAACACCTAAAACACCTAAATGATTCTAAAGTAGTTTCTCAGAGGTGAAATAAGACACATAAAACAGCTAATGCTCCAATTAATGAATATTGGACTAATTTTTTTAGTGAATTATAACTTTTACATTAAAGTAGACAACAGTTTGATAACACATTAGCCTAGAAAACTTATTTCCAGCTGTATGTTTTCCTGCCCTTTAATGGAGAGAAATGTATTTAGTTTAAGAAGTGTAGGTGTTTCTTTAGACATATGAATACCTGAAAGGTAAATTCATAAAAATAAGAAGGTCTTAGAGAAATCCAGGAAAAAACCAAAACAATATTTAACAAATTACCTTCATTTTAAGGGGTGCATGACTTAACAAGTTAGGATAAGCCTTTTCAGTTGTGGCCTGTAATTTCATTTATCCATCCATCCATCCATCATCTATACCCGCTTATCCAGTTGGGTCGGGGCCGGCTGGAGGTGGGGAACACCCTGGACAGGTCTATGGCAGAGCTAACACACAGAGGCAAACAACCATCAATGCTCACACTCACACAGTCAATTTATCATTGAATCAAACAAGTATGTTTTTGGACTGTTGGAGGAAACCAGAGTACCAACAACAACAAAAAAAAAATCCCACTCATGCTCAGTGAGAACATGAAAACTCCACACAGAAAGGCCCGGGCTGAGATTCAAACCCACAACCTTCTTGCTGTCAGGTGACTGGCCCCTTTAAAACCCCTATAGAGACTATACCACCCACCAAAGTCACTGAGCAGAGAAGATGTGTATTTTCCACTGCTGACTCAAAGGGTCCTCTAAAGAAATGACAGATTCCATGTATGAGTTTGAATATTTAATTGTGCATATTGGCAAAAAACCCCTTGTCGTCTCTCAAAACAGTGCACAGGTATACGTGCAGTTCTCAGATTTCCACATGCCAACAGTCAACAAAAAATACACAATCCTCAGTCTGCCACTCTCAAAAAAACGAACCACTGAACTGGTGATTCCTGCATTTCCAGACACACCTCCATCCTCTACATCCATGCAACTACAAAAAATAGTTTATATAACACAACATTTGGCTCCTACAACACCTTTAATTTAAAATTAAAGATGTTTTTCAAAGCACAATTGAAGGAGTACATGAATTAGTGAATACTAAGACTTAAGCAGGACTCTGTGACGACTTCTAATAAACACATGTACTGTGGCTGTAAGCAAATACCCTGAGGTCAAGCAGTATGTGACTCGAACGATGACTCAGACTGCGACATGAAACGCTCAGATAAACACTGAGAAAAGTGAAAGACGTCAGAAGATGGTCGGGGGACCAGCTTCTAGGACAACTGTAGCCCTGTAGTCAGCTAAAAATAGAGACTCTTTCGTGCAGATGACAGCAAACATGATGTAAGAGCACACAGGTTTAGAGAGAGATAATACTTAGGGTTCTGTCATTTTTGGGTCTCGCAGTTTCATTTTGTATTTCTAAAATAATACATTTGACAAGTGACAATCTGTTTGCATGGATCAACTGTGACTCTCAACTCTGGATCTGCTTATCCAACCACTGCCCCCCAAAAGCAGAGTGGCCTCCAAGTGCAAAACAACAGATTCTCAGACAGAACAATTTATGGTACCATCACTATTAATCATTGCCATGGAAAAAGAAGATTGCCTAAGTCGTCCGGAGCCCCCTGAGAAATGTAATTCTCCCACTGCCTGGAGTGTTTGTAGGGGTTAGCTGCAGATGCATTTCGTCCAGTCTTATACTGGCATGGCAATAAGCTGTGTTGATTTAATATTGCCGCATGCATTTTCTTGGACGTGTAATCAGTCCACAAGGTTCTGCGGGAGGCGGTCATGAATCTCGCTGGCTGCACCTCCCCAGCGGACAATCAGCGGCCCGCCAGCA